>SNQJ01S0040652.1:30893-45856 GCA_010110895.2 Picea sitchensis | reverse complement strand
CCATTGATGATAGGAAGAGCACATCTAGGTATGTGTTCAGTCTTGGATCTGGAGCAGTGGCATGGGCATCAAAGAAACAACCCATTGTGAATCTATCCTCTATTGAGGCAGAGTATGTGGCAACAGTTGTAGCTACATGACAAGCTGTGTGGATGAGAAGGGCCTTGAATGCATTGTTGCATGACCAGAATGGCGCAACCCAAATTGTCTGTGACAATAAATCTTCCATTGCACTGTCAAAGAATCACGTATGTCACAAACAGAGTAAGCACATTGATACAAGGTTTCATTTCATTCGAGAGCTGGTAAATGGAAAATAAATTTTTGTTCATTTATGCAAGTCTGAAAAACAATTTGTAAACATATTTACGAAGCCTTTGGGAAATGAACTGTTTAAAAATCATAGAAGAAATATTGGGGTCTGTAAGATGTAATGTATTGTTTACAACAATTTTTTTTTACTTGTTTTAGTTTGTTTGGCTCTGAAATGATTAAGAGGGAGTATGTCAGAATGTAATCATTTCACCGCCCGAGTGCAAATGATTAAGAGGGAGTATGTCAGGATGTAATCATTTCACCGCCCCAGTGAAAACGGTGAATCAGTGGCTGTCTTGACCCTTCAAGACTCGTGAATTAACCACCGATTACAATTTTGTCTTACATAGCTTAAACGGTGGTTGCCTTAACCTTTGAAGGCAGCAAGACAACATCACTGCCATTGATTAAATCTTTTAAAGATCAAAGGAGCAATTTTTGAATTTATGTTTTTGTATAAATACCAGAAACGAATTGTAATTGATATATATCTTGAAAATATTTTTAAATGGAAATTGTTATTCTGTATTCGGAGGTGTTCTCTCCGTTAATACTTTGTTTTTTATTTGAGTTTGTAAACTCATTTGGTTTCTTGATTGCATTTGCCATATTGTTTTTACTTTGAGTAATGGTTGTAATTTATTTGTTTCTCCCGATTGTGAACCCAAAATAATTTTGAGCATAGCAATTCGGGGTTTTGTCTTTTGGGACATCCGCTGGCTTGAGTGATAGACTTCCTCGCTTCCAAACGCCTAAACCCGAAGTAGCGGGCCCCACACTCTTCTCGCGTCTCGTGACTTGGGGATGGCAAGCAAAACCAACTTGAGAAGGGTGAGGTGATCAAAATTTTTTATGGATCGTAAGGTCCAACGAGAAACATTTTTTCTGATATTCGTTAGGAGGCCGTCCCATGGAGCATTCCCCACTACTCATATAACAAGAGGGAAACGTACATAATATGATCGAAGGGAGGTCCTAGCAGAACTGAGGATACGAGATATATGGAATTGGACATATTGAGGAGTATTGAAGAAGAATATATGTGACTTGAGAATATTAATGGACATGTCTGATGCTTTTGTGAAGGTTTCGAATACATTTTTGAAAGATTGGGCATCTCTGGCAGTAGGGACACCCGTCAACATGGTATTTTCCACAAATTGATTACGCGAGATAAGATGATCTGATTTATGTAATCTACGATAATTGAGTTGGTTGGAGGAAAGGGCATCTTTCAGGGTTCTATTAAGATCCTATTCCATTAAAATGAAAATAAAGGGGTAGAGGGATCACCTTGATGGATGAAACTAGAGCGTTTGAAGGGAAGGGGGAACCATTTATCATAATGGAGAAGACGGATGAAGAAATTAATGAGAGAACCTAGTTCACCCAATATTAATGAAAACAAAAGGCTTGAACTACCAAGAGAATGCATTTCCCACTGAGTTGAGAAAAGGATTGGATAGGTCCAACTTGATAAGAATCCCTAGAGAGAGGGTGTTGTTTAGGGATTGAATGAATTCATGGGTGACACTAATGCTTTCTAGAATTTGCCTACCTTCTACCTATGTTGATTTCTCTGGACTGATGAGAAGGTCAAAGAGAGGTATTAGGTGAGAGGAGATGTCTTTGGAGATAATTTTGTAAGTGAAATTACATAGGGAAATGGGTCGAAAGTGACTTGGATCTTTAGCCTTTCCTTTCTTAGTAATTAGGGTAATAAAGATAGAATTAAGGGTAGAAGAACCAAAAAAAATCTTTAATATTCCAAAACAAGATCATAGACATCATACTTGACAATAGGTTAGCATTGGTGGAAAAACTTATAGGTAAATCCATGAGGTACTAAGGATTTACCTATGAGCATACCCAGGATATCCTCTTCCATTTCTTCCAAGCTAACGGGCCTAAGGAAAGTGGCATTGTGGTAATCGGAAATAAGGCCAAGAATATGTTGGGTAATGGAGTGGATGGCATGGAAGAAGTCAGGATGGGGTTCACAAAGAATATTTGAGAAAAAGAGATCAATTCCTTTTCAATATACTTGTGTGATGAAAGAGTGTTACATTGAGGAGTCTTCAATAGGAGGTTGCAATTGGATTGTTTCCTTTGGATCATGGAGAGATGGAAGAATGTTGAGTTGTGATCGCCCTCCTTAAGACATTGAATATGATATTTTTGTCACCATAATATTTCCTCTTCTTGATATTTCTCCTCCAATTGTGATTAAGCTTCTTATTCCTAATGGGTCAGGGAATCTGCGATTCCTAAGGATATCACTTGTTGTTGAATTTCCATAATGCACCCTTCTAACTCCTTCTCGACTTGGAAAATTCCAAAGACTAATTTATTCCAAGGTATGAGATGTAATTTTATGATTTTAATTTGGTGTTGAAAGAGTTGCATGACTGTACCCATGTGCACCTCTACCTATTTCCACCAATGTTTGATGTTTTCTTGAAAATTTGGATGCGAGAGATATAATTTCTCGAACCGAAAGGATTTTTGAACTAAGGATCCCATAAGATTGAGGGAGAGACAGATAGGCTACTGATCTGAACCAATAGATGGTAGAATAGTGGCTATGAATCCTTCTTAGTGATCAACATAGATTCTAAATTCAAGAAGCAATCTAGGTGATTGGCCACCTGTTGTGAATCGCCTCACCTATTATTCCAGGAGTGTTAGAGATTACATGTTTAAATATCTATGAGTTGTTAATCATGAATAAACGAATTGAAAGAAACGCATACTAGGTCAATCTTATTAATTCCACATATTTTCTCTCCAAGGGATGAGATGACCTCAAAATCCCAACCCATAATCTAGTTATTGTTTCCAACAATGTTTATTATTTTTCCAAGGCTTTCCAGAAAATAATATTTCTCTACNCATACTAGGTCAATCTTATTAATTCCACATATTTTCTCTCCAAGGGATGAGATGACCTCAAAATCCCAACCCATAATCTAGTTATTGTTTCCAACAATGTTTATTATTTTTCCAAGGCTTTCCAGAAAATAATATTTCTCTACTTCTATTGGAGGTCCAGAAACATTGATGATCACGCATGTCACCATACAGAATGCATATGAAATGTGCTAAAAGACTACGGGCTATGGAAAAGCAGTTTTCTAAGAGAATGGTATCTGGGTTCCAAATGAGAGAAATCCCTCCTAGAGATCCATATGCATCTACAACGATGGAGTACTCATTCCTCCATATTTTCCCGAATATATCATCTACGTTTTGGCCTTGACATTTAGTTTCCTACAACATTAAAGTGTTAGGGGATTTATAAAGTACATTTTCTTGTAAGAGTGGTTGTTTTCTCTGATTGTTGAGGTCTTGTATATTCCAAGAAATTGTCTTCCTTTAAAAGAATTAAGAGATGGAAGGAATATAAGAATCCATTTTTAGCGCATTTTGACCTGAATTAACGGAAAGGTTGCCAATCTCATGAAAATTTTATCAATTAGATTCAATTCCTATGTCTGTATCATCCTTATGGTTCTTCTTTGGTGTATTTACCGTGCTAGTGTCAACACTCAGTGCTTGGCTGGAGCTTTCAGGGTGTCTAGATATGGGGGGACTTTTGCTTTTAGCCAAAGATCATTGCATTTTATTTCTTTGTCGATTGGGATTGAGTGTATGTCTTTCCTTTGGCATGTTTCCATGATTTTATATAGATCAGTTCCTTCCAGAACCATATCTTTCAGTGATGTATCAAAACCATCTTTTGTATCTGCTCCCCTGGCTTCAGGAACTGGATCTCTAGGGAGACAGGAATTTTTTCTTCGCTGTTGAATATTGGCCTCCTCTAGAGAAAGCATTGGAACGAAAGATCCTTGAGGTGTTTTATTCTATGATTATATTCCATTCGGTTCATTCAAGATATTCTCTACTAGATCATTACTGATAATTTCAAAATGGTTTCTAGAGATGAGGGTTTTTCCTTGATCCTGATGAGTTGGATGCCTACCATCTTTGCGTCTCCAAGAAATGTAGAAAAAACCCTCGTCCGATGAAGCCTGTGATTTTACTATCTTGGGGGGATTGAGAAAGGGAATACCCTGAAAAAATATGTCCATGTTCAGGACAACGATTACAACATAAAGGTATAAATTTGTAGTCTTAAGTCTTATCCCATTCGATTTCCTGATAGCTTAGACAGATTGACTCAAAAATGGGAGTCGATACATTAATGTAGATGCATATTATGGAATAGGATGTATTACTCCCTTGTTTAAAAGTGTCCAGATTATTCCCAATCTCTGCCAATATTTCTTCGTCCCAACACTCGTGAGGAAGGGAGTACAGTGAAATAGAAGAAATCTTCTTTATCAGGGTTGAAGTTTTATTTTTAATACTTGAGATGCAACCCAACATATCAGAATAAGTACGGATTATTTTTTAATATTCTATCTCTATTAGCATGGTTATGAAATATTGTGGTGAAAAGTTCTTTTCAACCAACTTTCAGATCCACAGATCCCATGGCTTTCCTTTGGGCCTTGATCGAAGAGACCAGTTCTCCTTCTATTGACCATATCCCTAAAAAATTCCCAATATGATCTTTCATGCATTGAACATAGTTGTGTATGAACTTCTAGATAATCTCTTACATGGGAATTTCATCTTCTTTCGATATGCAATGGTCGGGCTTCCATTTTCTACGTTTCGGTCCTTTTGTACTTTGTGGCTAGTATTCCATAGGGAGTTCACCGCCATTTCTTGCATGATTCTAGTTAGAGTCGACAACTACATTAAAAGAGGGTGTCGATGTGCCCACAAGAGAACCTCTCCTCCAAACATATTCCCAAGCATAGATTTGTATGAAGGGGGTGAGGCCCCCTACATTCACTTCCATAGGGCATCACCAAGTGGATAATTGCATGCAAAATATGTGCTATGATACCAATTTGAAGGTTGAGATCCATGGATCAACAGTGCCTGCATTCCACTCTGCGTAACGCAGTTTGAATTATTGTGCACCAAACAGGCTATGCGACAGAGTTCTGAAGATCATTGTGCAATACAGAGACTACTTAGTTTGTTACGTGTTATAAATACACACACTTAATGAAATAATTTATAAATGTGGAATAACATAATGCTATGCTTAGCACATAAACTCAGAAATAAGACAGAAACTTGTCAATAGACAAAGCTTGATATTAATAAACTTTGGCGTTATGCCTGAAAAAAAAATACAATGACATAGATGAGATTTGGCTCTAATGACTTCTTTTGTCAACTCTTCAGCTATTGTTAGTTCTCTCTACCACTCTGCTTCTTCTCTACCCATCAAGTGCTTCTCATTTTTTTACCTCTTCGACTAACTAAATGACTTGAACTTATATAGACACTAACTAAGACTTCCTACATAAGCTAAGACTGAGCTAACATTAAAGATTGTCATTAAATTGAATGAATCTTCAACCACTTATCATAGCTTGAGAAGATAGAAATCGGCTTCATTTATAACTTGCTGCTTGCCGACTGACTTTTGAGTAAATGTGTGACTTTGCACTCACAAACTGTCAGACTATCTAACTAACATTTCAATTGGCTAACAAACTACTGAAAAAATGACTAACAGACAAATCGACGGAGATGTGAAGATATCACCAACTTGTAATTACTATTTCCAACAAAATAAAACCCTATTCCTCTATGGTTTCTTCAGAGCCGATTCATATGAGTCCAGGTTTATAGTATATTAAAATTCAATAAAATGGCCTTTATTTATTTATGTGAGTTATTCTAATATATATGGACATTGACAAGGTTTGGATTTTCTTTGTGCATACAGTCAACGATGTGATAACAAGAACAATTTTCTATTACAACCTATTTTTTCGTAAGAGCATAACCATTTCAGGGAGTTGTGGAAATTTCAATGGATTAATTTATATATATCAATGATAGGAAAAACAAGAGAACATATTTGACCACCAGGAGAACATATTTATTTGCAACATTATACAGGAACATGGTATAGGAGAACATATATTACAACATTGAACATATACTAGAACATATACGGAATATATTGAATATAGGAGAACATATTTTGTAAGAGCATAACCAAGAGAACATATTTGACCACCCACATTGTAATGGTCACTAGATGGCTTGGGCTAAGTATCCATCCTAATAATTCCCCACCCAACCATGGAGAATGTTCTCACAAGTGGATGTTTCAAGAAGGTAATCCACTTAATACATTAAGCAACCAAGTGATCATAGAAGATTCAATAAAGGAAATTTCAAGGAGAATAATATTGAAGGGAAATAAATATTGTGTCTTAGGTGGTTGTTTTGTGTGAGCTCCATGGTATCAATGGTATGATTTTTATAAGGTTTCATGGGTGTTTGCAGGGAAAGGGGTTGATGGATGATTGGAGAGCAAGGGAAATTATGGCGATATCATCATTATCGTCATCTAATGTTCTTTGTAGGGTAGAAAAATGATGTCATAGCATCTCGCAACAAGTTTTTGAATTGATCTCAAGGATCAAAGACATTTAACAAGGGAGTTGGTTCCCTAATTTATTTTATTATGTTTGTAATAATTATGAAATGTCTATATAAGACATTTTCATTGAGTTTGCTTGATTAGATATTGAGTGGTTTTTCATAGGTGTCAAGGTTGTTGCTAAATATTAGGAACAAATCTCTAGTTTAGGCATTTGGTAATATAACTCGGAATTTTTTTGTATGTGAGCTATCTGAGGGCTCAAAATATATTGAATGATTTGTAAGAAGCAGAGGAGAGCAATTTTGTGAGATTGAATGTGTAACAATGTGGATCACATAGGTCCAAGAGAGCAGGAAGGAAAGACATTTCCTATGTAAATTTACTCATTCATTGATAAAAATAAAGAACAAAGTGTGTGGTGTTTTCATGATGTGTGTTTACATTTTTTTGCATAGTGTGGTTGAATTGTTAAACTCGATTTATAAGATATCTTGGCAGAGTGATGAGTTTATGTGATTGCAGGAAAACTATGTGCAATTAACTTTAGAAAGTTCTAAAATTTTGTTTAAAAGAATATTTCTTGGGTATTTATCTTCACATAAACAAAAATTCACAATTTGGTGCAGTGGAACAACTCATAAATATATTCAACAAGTTAATATTGTTGGAGGATTCTGTGCGTAGAGTAACCTACGACACATCCACATTGTTTGTTGAATTTTGCGCAAAATTGTCTACAACATATTTCATCGACATTGTTCATTGATGGTTTCATACAGAGCTTCCTCATAGAAGTATATCTATGTAGTGGTAATTCTGTCAAGATTTTTCTATGAAAAAGCAAAATTCATTGATGTAGAAAAAGACAAATTTTAGTTCTTGTTCGTTTTGATCTAAGGCCAGACAAGCAGCCTGAATATTGACTACGAATGAGTGTTGAAAACTTTGTGATTGTGGGTTGAAGATGGTGGTAATTTCCATCATTTTTGGTATCAAAGAGGATTTGTATCTAATGAAGCATGCCACCTAGGAGAGGAGATAGAGACAAGAATGTTGTAACTTATTAGTTACGCTATGAGCTAAGGCACATCCAGGAAATGTTGGAGGCGATGGAGACAACACAAAGGAGATATATTGACATAGGAGATGTTAATGAGAGTGAATATACAATCTCTAATGATGAAACATAAGAATCTCTTGGAGGACAAAAAACAAATGAACAACTAGTAAAAATGGTCACAAAAGTTGGATCCATGCCTAAGATAGAAGTGCCCATGTATGAAGGTAATTTAAATGTTGATGAATTACTTGAATGGATAAATTCCATAGATAAGTATTTTAATTATGAATAGGTAGAAGAGGAGAAGAAGGTGAAGCATGTAGTAACTAGGTGAAAGGGACATGGGGCTCTATGGTGGGATGCGTTGCAGGTAGACAAAAGAAGAAAAGGAAAATTTGATATTAGGAGTTGGGATGGAATGGTGGCCAAATTTAAAGGTAATTTCATTCCTAAGGATTATCAATTAAATTATTTTAGACAATTGCAAAACCTTAGACATAAAAGTATGATGGTAAAAGAATACACAAAGTAATTCTATTTGTTGAACATTAGATATGGTCACATTGAGGAAGATGTTGAGAAGGTTGCTAGATACATAAATGGTTTGAGCTATGAAATTCAAGATGAAATCAACCTTTTGTCCGTGAGAACTGTTGAAGATGCATAACAAGAAAATTTTAAGGCATAAGAGAAGCTGACCATAAATCAGATCCAGAGAAACAAAGGAAGGAGTCTAGGAAGAGGTAAAGGACAATCTAACAAAGGAAAATTTCAACCTTCAAAAAAAGAGGTAGGAAGTTAAAGTATCTAGTCACCAAGAGGGGGAGAATCAAGAGGTCAAGGAAGAGGCTGAGAAATTATATGTTATACATGTGGTAAAATATGACACATGTCATGGGATTATCCAGAGAAAAAGGAAGAAAATCATAGGAATGCACATATCGCATAAATAAATAAAGAATATGTGAATGCAATAGAAAAAGAAGAAACTCTAGAGGTAGAGGAATCATTGTTGTTGAAGAGATTTTTGGTTAAGGAAGAAAAGGAGGTTCATGAACCAGATGAAAGGAAAAGTATGTGTAGGACTGTATGTAAGTCAAGAATGAAGTGTTGTAAAATTTTCATTGATAGTGGTAGCAAAGACAATTTGGTTTCCAAAGAGATGGTAGAGAAATTCAGATTGCAGAGGCTAGTACATCCCACTCCCTATAGGGTGTCATGGTTACAAAATGAACATCATATTTTGGTGAATGAACAATGTAAAGTGGAATTCCAGATTGGTAGTTACAAGGATGAGGTGTTAAGTGATATAATTCCCATGGACGTCTACCATATTCTATTGGGAAGGCCATGGAAATATGAAATAAAATCCATCCATGATGGTAGAAGGGACACTTATTTTCTCGAAAAGAGTGATAACAAGCATGTATTGTTACCTTTGAAGGATGAGACAACCAAGGAAGAAGTTGGTCCAAGTATATTGTTGATAAGTGGGAAGGAGCTGCTGCAAGAAGTCAAGAAAGAAGAAGAGATGTGTTTTTCCTTAATTGGTAAGCAAAAGGTAATACTAAGTAATAAAAATATGGATGATTTACCTACATAAGTTAAAGTTGTGCTTGATGAAGTTTCTAATATTATAGTAGATGAATTACAAAATGCTTTACCTCATGTGAGAAGTATTAGCGATCACATTGATTTAATCCCTGGAGCAAGTTTACCTAATAAAACATCTTATAGAATGACCCCACAAGAGAATGAAGAGACTAAAAGGGGAAAAAAAGAGTTATTAAATAAATGATTGGTCAAGGAAAGTTTGATTCCATTTGTTCTACCAACAATAGTCATCCTAAAGAAGGATGGAGGATGACACATGTACTCCAGAGAAATCAACAAAATTACCATAAGGAACAAATTTCCTAGCACATATGATTTGATGGATTTTTTGAGTGGTTCACAATATTTTTCAAAGATTGCTTTAAAGAGTGGATATCACAAAATTAGAATTAGATAAGGGGATGAATGAAAAAATGCTTTGAAGACTAATAGTGGATTGTATGACTGGTTGGTGATACATTTTGGGCTCACAAATGATCCTAGTACATTTATGAGGTTAATGAATGAGGTCTTAAAGGGATTTATTGGAAAGTTTGTGATAGTCTATCTAGATGACAACATGATCTATAGTTAGACGAGAGAGGAACATTTAAGGCATCTCATGATGTTTTTGAGTACCCTGTAGAGGTAAAAAATGTTGATAAATTTTAAGATATGCATTTTTATGAAAAGGGAGATGATATATTTGAGGTTTGTAGTATCTGAAGAAGGTTTGAAGATGGGTGCAGAAAAAGTTCAAGCAGTTGTGAATTGGACAACCTCAAGAAATGCACGAGGTAAGAAGTTTCTATGGACTTGAAATTTTTTAGAAAGTTCATTAGAAGTTTTACTGAGATATGTGCACCTATTGTAGAAACTCAAAGAAAGAAAACAACCATTCAAGTGGAATGAAACAACTGATAGAAATTACAAACTATTGAAGAAAAAGATTATTGAAAATTATGTGTTAGATTTTCCAAGTTTTGATATATTCTTTCAAATTGAGGCTAATGGTAGTGGGACTACAATAGAAGTTGTCTTGAGTCAAGAGAAAATACCACTTGCATAGTTTAGTGAGAAATTAAGTGAATCAAAACATAAATATTCCTCTTATGACAAGGAATTTTATGCAATTGTTCAAGCACTTATGAAGTGGAGGTATTACCTCATGCCCAAAGAATTTTTTCTGTACAATGACAATCATTCATTACAATTTATAATTAGTTAACCAACACTCGATCAACGAAATGCCAAATGGGTTGAATTTCTGCATAATTTTACATTTGTAATTAAACACACAAGTGGTAAGACTAATAAGGTTTTTTATTCTTTGAGTAGAATTAATTTAATTTTTGAAGAATTTCAAGTAACACTTTAGGCTTTGATGGTTTAAAAGAAATGTATCAAGATGATGCAAATTTCAAGGATGCCTACATAGCTTGTGAAAATCTTGTTTTTGGTAACATAATTCAATGGTTGGAATTAATGTTATAGGAATCATTGTTGTTCAAGAACAACGAATTGTGCATATGAAAGTGTTCAATGAGGGAAAATTCGATCAAAGAAAAACACAAAGGAGGTCTGTCATGACATTTTGGACAACATAGAACCTTTGCTCAGGTAAATGTTTTTTATTATTGGCTAGGTATGCCAAATCAAGTCAAGAAGTTTGTGGAGAAGTGTATAATTTGTCATGATTCTAAAGTGAGAAATCATAATACAGGGTTGTATCAACCAATACCCATTCAAAGCCGGCCATGGGATGCAATGAGTATGGATTTTATGTTGCAATTGGCAAGAACATAAAGGTAATTCTTCAATCTATGTTGTGGTAGATACATTTTAAAAAAATGATTCATTTCATTGCTTGTACCAAGACTAGTGATGCGGAAAATGTTGCAAATTTGTTCTTTAAAGAGGTTGTAAGGTTGCATGGTTTACCCAAAAGTATAGTTTATGATAGACAAAATAGATTGGTGGGACACTTTCATAGAACCTTATGGAAAATATTTGTATTAATCTCACTTTTAGCTCATCCTATCATCCACGGAGTGATGGATAGACCGAGGTAGTAATTAGAAGTCTTGGAAATATTTCGAGAATCCTTGTGAATGAGAACCCTAAGAAGTGGGATCAAATGCTTTCTCAAGCTAAGTTTGCATATAGTGACTCAACAAATAGAATCACATGGATGAGTCCATTCCAAATTTTTTTATGGAATTTTTCCTAGGAGAGTGTATGAGTTAAGGAATTTGGATAAGAAGGAATTAAGAAGTGTTCACATTGACGATTTTGCAGCGAATATACAAGAGTTGTAGGAAAGGGTTAAGTAGAAATTGCAAGAGAGAAACCACAAGTATAGGAAGAGAGAGGAGACATGAAGAGAAGACGAGTGAATTTTTAGGTTGGTGACTTGGTCATGGAATATTTGAGGAAAGAGAGGCTTCTTGTAGGGACTTATAACAAACTAAATCTTAAAATTATTGGACCACATAAAATTTTAAGGAAATTTTCTTCTAATTCCCATGAAATAGAACTTCAAAGTGGGGTTGGAATTTCTCCAATCTTTAATGTTGTAGATTTGTATCCCTTCAAGGACACAAATGATATTTCAACATATGAATCTATAAGTGATGGAAATCATACCATAGGATGGAAAGAACAACTACCCAGAGTAGTGCAAAAGGAGATTGAGAAAGTATTGTATATGAAACTACTGATGAAAACCAAAGACACGGAATATTTCCAGTACTTGGTCAAATGGAAAGGTCAACCAATAGAGGATTCTACTCGGATGACAACAGTTGAAATTTCCAATTACGGTGGAGATCTTAAAGACCTGATAAATAGTTATTTTTTTCTCTGGGAGTCTAATGTAGGAGAATCTCACAACAAGTTCTAGAATTGATACACTTTCTTTGAGTTTGTTTGATTAGATATCCATTGTTAAGATAAATCAAAATATTTTTGTTTATATGGTATATGAGGGATCGAGATATATTGAATGATTTGTAAGAAGAAGAGGAGATCGAATGTGTGGCATTGAATGTGTAAAAGTGTGTATCGGAGAGGTCCAAGAAACAAGAAGGAAAGTGATTTCTTGTGTAAATTTACTCATTCATTGATAAAGAGAAGTATCGGAATTGTGGCTCTTAAATTCAACAAATTCTAAAATTCTATTTAAAATAATATTTCTTGAGCTTATGTGATTGCATGGAGACAGTGCACAGTTAATTTCAACAAATTCTAAAATTTTGTTTAAAATAATATTTCTTGAGTATTTGTAGGAACATACAATCACCATTTGGTGCACTGTAACAACTAGTAAATATCTGTGAAAAGTTCATATTGTTTCAAGATTCCAAGTGTAGAGTAACCTGCGATACACCCGCATTGTTTGTTGAATTTCGGGTAGAATTATCTGCTACATATTTCGTCAACATTGTTTGTTAATGCTTTCCCGTAGGGCTTCTGCACAGAGGTATATCCACATAATGGTAATTCTATGCAGAGTTATCTATGAAATAATGGTAATTCCATGCAAAGTTATCTATGAAAGAGTGCAATTCAGTGCTATAGAAAAAGGAAAATTTGAGTGTCTATTAGTGTTGGTGTGAGGCCAAAGAAGCAGGGCAAATATTGATTGAGACAGAGGATTGAAAACTCTGTGATTTTGGATTGAAGTTGGTGGTAATTTCCATCAAAAAAATGAATAAAGAACCATAGTGGGTGGTGTTAAGGGGTCAGTGACACCTTGTTACCAGAGCCATTGGTGATTTTGTTTATCGGAAGTTCCAGTATGGAGTCCTGTGCTAGTTCTTACCTCTTCCTTTTTAGCCTTCTTATCCACCCCACTTCTTCACTTTGAAATAGGAGCTATAGGGTTGGGAAGATAAAGGATGTGGTCGCCTATCCATTATCATATAATAATGTTCTTTATAGTGTTTAGCGGATAAAATATGTGGTGTTGGATCCATCCAACCATGCTCAAAAAAATTGAAGCAAATGAAGCAAGCCTGGTTGATTTCAAAGATACTGCATACCTATGAACCCAATACTCTTATATAAAATTCAATGTTCTTTCCCCACCTAGAATGGGGAACCTCATCGAATCATTAGGCTCCTTCACCTGTAGGTCTATGAACTCTTATAGTAAATGCAAAATCTTTCCACAATCTTTGGATTAAATGCATTCATTGGATCGATCAGCAAAGTAGAAATTATTAATATTAGCCTATAGTGTGCATCTGTAAAAATAAAATAGACTTTTTAGGAGTATTAGAATATTGTATATCTATACATTTACGAACGACTCGAAGATAATTTTTTCAGCTCATCCTGCTTCTCAAAAAGACAATTTTAAAGCTTAAATAGTAAATAAACGAAAGGTTTATGTATGTTTGTCGCTTTAAAATAAAGAGTTTGGTAGATTACCTATGATACTGTTTTTAAATTAATGGGGAGAAATGTACACAATTCTAATCATAAGAGTTCTCTGTAAGCTCCCTTAATCATATTGAACTGTCATCAACTCATTTGGAAACCAACTGGAACCATATTCAACTACCACAGCTCATTCAGAAACCAACTGGAATTGTATTCAACTACCACAGCTCATTCGGAAACCAACCATAACCGTATTCAACTACCACAACTCATTCGGAAACCAACAGGATGTAACTGTTTTCTTGTTGGGAGCTTTTGGAATGGTCCATTACTCCATCTAGGGTTCTCTACCTAGATATGTGGAACAATTAACACATAGCCAACAGAAGTTGGATGGAATCTTGGCTATAAAGACTTTTGTTTGGTCTCCAAGCTTGCTTAATTCAATCAATTCCCTTCAGTCATACACCATCAATCAGAGTGAGCAGATCTTGGAAGTGCCAGACGAAAAACAAAACTAGTGTGGAACTGGGAAAACTTCTACAACAATTAGTCAAACTCAAGCCGCATCAATGGCCGGAGGTATGATCCATTTGGCATCTAAATTTCGAGTCTTTGAAAGAGTTTTTATTCCGCATATTTTAGAATCAAGTAAAATCTAACATTTGGTATCAGAGCTATTTTATCTTTGCCTTGGTGTTTTGGAGAAAGACAGGTTTATTCTGTCTCGGTGCATCCCTATTGGGTTTTCCTTGCATTTTCTCTACACATTTTAATGCATATTGATGTATGTCTATCCATATTAAGATGGCAGAACCATACATTTATGTGCGTCTTTCTTTTATAATTTGGTTGTACATTTTTAAATGAAATTGATGTGCTCTATACAGAGAGGTTTCATTGCATTGTTGTGCNCCTTTTTCCCTAAGGAGAGTAGCATCTGTACACTTTGCTTAGATAGGAATTGATTGATGCACTCCTTCATTGTTATTACATGTAAATGTGCTTGCAATCCGGGTGATCTTTTATGGTCATTAAAATAATTTCTTTCTTAACCTCTAATTAAAAGCATGCTATTTTGAATGAGTATACATCGTTGAATGTTATGCATGAATATTGTAGTTT
>SNQJ01S0040652.1:0-23277 GCA_010110895.2 Picea sitchensis | reverse complement strand
CTTGTTCTTATACATTAGGTATCTAGTCATAGCCATGCTCTCAATAGGGGAGAGGCTAGTTTATACGAGGAAGATGGGATAGGGCGTATTTCCTTTAATTTTGAAATTATAGGTTATAAAATTCTTTTTTATTTGCTCTATCTTTCTCCACGATTCACTAGAGATACTACAGCCCCATACTTCACATCCATAAAGAATAATAGGTGTCACAAGAGTCTCAAAGAGGAGTTTCTTCTTATTCCAACTCCAAAGTTCAGCTGATTTACAATTGTTTTCAAGCCCATAATAAGCTTTCCATCCCCCAATCATCCTTTTCTCAATGCCATAATTCCAATTAAATGTGTGGTGAATATCAATTCCATGTATTTAACATGTATTGGTGAGATATGTTAGCCACGTTTACTTTCACCATGAACCCTCTGATTAGCGTGGGGAGTGTCGTTAACGTTTCATATTTGCCCACTTGCTGTAGCAACATTTCATAATGTAGAGTAAACCCGCGTGCGCCACATCGGTCTCTGGGACGTCGAGTGTGTCCAATTCATGCTGGAGAGGTGGGTGAACAAAGATGGCCATTTCATCCCGTAGAGTCCCTTAAAGTTCACATTCTTCCATAGTGGTCCGCGGGTTTGTCTAGACATGGCATTTATTCAGATGAAGTAGGTTGCGGCCATTGTCGTTTCCATGTTCATATTGTGGAGCCTGTTCAGTATTCCGGCGCGGGACCTAAAAAAATTCATGACTGCGCGCATGAAGAGTGGTTTTCCCATTGTTGTTGAAGAAAATAGGGCTGGCGTTATTCCACAGTATTAACGCTTCTCTAACTTAAGGAATCTGATCTGAATTTTACACCAAGACAAAGACCAAGGTTGGATATGTTTCTTAACAATTTTTGCAGACTCAAATATATGGCAGGGTTGACACGTTGTAGTTTATAATCGACCTAACTTATTTAGCTTTAATTATTTAATTGTCAGGGCTGCAGTAACTTCTTTGTTTTAAAATATCAATTAATGTATGAATGGAACTTTTGAAATGAACCTTGCAATATTTGAAATTTATGGCAGGGTTGACACATTGTAGTTTATAATCGGCCTAATTTACTTGGCTTTAATTATTTAATTCTTGGGCTGCAGTAACTTCTGTGTTTTAAAATAATGTATGAATGGAACGTTTGTAATGAACTTTGCAATATTTGTTATGTTGCTGCATTTGCATTATTTTGGATTTTCATCTATTATTTTTTTATTTATTATTTTATTTAGAGTTTTTATTAGAATATATATTATTATAATTTATATATTTATTTATATTAATTAATTATTTTAATGATTATTATATATTTATATATAAATATAATTATATTATAATAGCAATAATTATTTTATAAAAGTGGTTAATATAAGTAGAACCTAACTATAATTTGGATAGGTGTAAAATGATGTCCATGAGTCTATATCAACCATTTTATAAAGTAGTAGTTGTTAGTTGATGACTTCGGAAACTACTATTAACATACTAATACATAATTAATCAATTAATTAATTATTAAGTTAATGTAATATATAATAATAATTTATTAATGTAATACATAATGTATTTGTATGGTATTAATTCATGAATCTATATAACATAATTGTTTATTACTATATTAATTTAATGTATTACATTAATCTAATATATAATAAGAATGTATAAATTAAAGTATTATTTTACATTAATGTACAATATAACTTATTAATTGATTAATATATTAATAATGTAATGTATCAATTAATTAATATATTAGTACATTGATAAAGTATTAATACATCAATTATAAATTAAATACATCAATAAAAACATTAAATACATTACTAAAATATAAATAAAATATAATAATGCATTGACTTTAATGTATCTAGTAATAGGTTATTACATTATTGTAATTTATAAATTATAGTATTAATTTACATTAATGTATAATGTAACTAATTAATTAATTGATATATCAATAATCTAATGTATTAATTAATTAATACATTTATACAATAAGAATTAATACATTACTAAAGTAATAATACACTAATAAATAATAATACACTAATACATTAATAAAATATTAATATATTATTAAAATAGTACTACATTAATAGTAATGTATTAAAATATTAATAATTTAATGCATTAATACTTAAATAATATATTATACTTTAATACTTAAATAATTATAGTATAATATATTAATACTACAATAATAAAGTAGTATTAAACTAACCTTTCATATATTAAGCAATACACTATTAAATTATTAATACATTATTAATGTAATGTATTAATACATTATTAATAAAATAATACATTAATAATGTATTAATTAATTAATATATCAATAAATTATTAATTAATATATTAAATGTATTATTAATTAATATTATTAATGTATTAATACTTAAATAATATCTTGTAATTTAATATTTAAATAATTATACTATAATGTATTAAGTCACTAATACATTAATAAAGTAGTAGTAATAAATAGTGTATTAACATTTAAATAATATATTAAACTTCAATACTTAGATAATTCTATAATAATATATTAAGACACTAATACATTAAAATACTTAAATAATTATACAATAATATATTAAGTCACTAATACATTAATATATTAATAAAGTAGTATTTCATTTGACTTTTATTTTTCATGTGTATTAAGCAATCTACTATTAAATTACTAATCCATTATTAATGTAATGTATCAATACATTACTAATAAAATAATATATTAGTAATATATTAATTAATTGATACATGAATAAATTATTGATTAATATATTAAATGCATTATTAATTAATAGTATTCAATGCATTAAACTATTTCATACATTATTACATATAAACTTTTTTAATATATGAATACTAATAAAATAATATATTAATAACATAATATATCAATTAATTAATATTTTAATACATTATTAATTAATATATTATTAAAATAATAATATATTAGTAAATACATCAATAATTTTAATACATTATTAAATTAAGAATAAGATAATAAATATATTATTAAAGTATTAATACATCAATACATTAATATATTTATTAAAGTAATAACACATTAATTATAAAATATTAAAGCACTAATATATTAATTGAAAACGACTATAGTGGAGAATGATTGAGAACAATTATGGTTTCTTATAAATGTATTAAATAATGCATTGAAATGACTTTAATGCATTTAATACTTAAATAATGTATTATACCTTAATTCTTAAATAATTAAATTTTAATTATTTAATTAAAATTTAAATACATTAATAAAGTAGTAGTAATATTAAAGCACTAATACATTAATAAAGTAGTAGTAATAAATAGTGTATTAATATTTAAATAATATATTAAACTTCAATACTTAGATAATTCTATAATAATATATTAAGACACTAATACATTAAAATACTTAAATAATTATACAATAATATATTAAGTCACTAATACATTAATAATGTAGTATTTCATTTGACTTTTATTTTTCATGTGTATTAAGCAATCTACTATTAAATTACTAATCCATTATTAATGTAATGTATCAATACATTACTAATAAGATAATATATTAGTAATGTATTAATTAATTGATACATGAATAAATTATTGATTAATATATTAAATACATTATTAATTAATAGTATTCAATGCATTAAACTATTTCATACATTATTACATCTAAACTTTTTTAATATATGAATACTAATAAAATAATATATTAATAACATAATATATCAATTAATTAATATTTTAATATATTATTAATTAATATATTATTAAAGTAATAATATATTAGTAAATACATCAATAATTTTAATACATTATTAAATTAAGAATA
Organism: Picea sitchensis; assembly: GCA_010110895.2. NCBI lineage: Eukaryota > Viridiplantae > Streptophyta > Pinopsida > Pinales > Pinaceae > Picea > Picea sitchensis. The sequence continues at coordinate 19,397 of SNQJ01S0040652.1, read as the reverse complement.
AGATAATAAATATATTATTAAAGTATTAATACATCAATACATTAATATATTTATTAAAGTAATAATACATTAATTATAAAATATTAAAGCACTAATATATTAATTGAAAACGACCATAGTGGAGAATGATTGAGAACAATGATGGTTTCTTATAAATGCATTGAAATGACTTTAATGCATTTAATACTTAAATAATGTATTATACCTTAATTCTTAAATAATTAAATTTTAATATTTTAAATAATGCATTGTAATAAATTTAATACTATACGGCATTTAATACTTAAATAATATATTATATTTTAAGTATTAAATAATTATACTTTAATATTTTAATGTTGTTAATGACATTTGGAAATGTTTCTCACATTTGGACATTTAAGTACACCACACATGGATCATAGAGTGTATACCCTCTTTGGTTGTTCACGAGAGTGAAATGATAAGGGTATGTTTGTCACATCACGATGATGGGGCTATGTGCATCATAGGATATTTTCCTCACATCGCGATGTAAGGATAATTCTGTCACATTGAGATGACGAGGCTATGTTCATCACATTGTAATGACAAGGCTATCTTAGTCACATTGCGACGGCAAGGCAATGTTCATCACATTGCGACGGCAAGGCTATGTTCATCACATTATGACAACACGATATTTGTGACACATTGTAACGAAAGGATATTTGTGTCACATTGCGACGACAACGCTATGTTCATGACATTGCAACGATGAGGCTATGTTCATCACATGATATGTGCATCACATTGTGATGAAATGATATTTGTGTCACATTATGACAATGAGGCTATGTTCATCACATTGCAAGGACAAGGCTACGTTTGTTATAGTGCAATGATAAGGGTATGCTCATCCTATTGTGATGGCGAGGCTATGTTCATCGAAAGATATTTGTGTCACATTGTGACAAAAATATATTTGTGTCACATTGCAACGACAAGGATATGTTCATCATATTGTAATGACAAGGCTATTTTCATCACAGTGCGATGATAAGGATATGTTATTTTACTTAAATGTGGTTGTGCTAGTAACTAATACCCTTATATATTGTTAGTGACAACATTTAACAACATTAATATTAATGATATGAAAATTGATAACTAATATTACTAATATTCATAATATTAGTGAGATTAATGACTATTAATATATTAATATTAATGAATATTAATATAGTATCATATATTAATATGATTATATTATATTACATTATATTATGATTAATGACTATTAATATATTAATATTAATGAATATTAATATAGTATCATATATTAATATGATTATATTATATTACATTATATTATGATTAATGACTATTATAATAGTAATATAGTTACATATTATTAATATTAATTATAATTAATATTCATAATAATATAATATGACAAATATTTATAATATTAATGATATGACTCTATATAATAATAATTATTAATATCAAATGTTGTCATTAATATAGTAATTAATATATTATATTATAGTCATTATATGAATAGTCATTAATATTCATAATAATAGAACATATGAATAATATTAATGATATGATTATAAAGTTAAGTGTGATGTCCATGAGGAGTTGTAATAGGTGGTTGATTTGTTTCAGGGGTTTCGAGTGATAGGTGGTAGATCTATATAACAGTTTTTACAAGAATGTAAAACTGAAGCAACTGCAAGCTAGGGTTTGGTAGTCACAGTCACAGAAGAGGACATCATGAGTACCAAGCGGGGCGATAATGGAAAACCCCTCATACAAGAAGGTAGTAGTAGACAGAGGGAAAGGCCCATGAGGTGTAGTTTTCAAGGCACCAATGACAAGCACCTGAGGATCAGAACCAAAAAGAAGTCAAGAAAGAAACCAGAGGAAAAGCGATGGCATGGGGGAAGAAGGGTGCAACCCATGTAAACCAAAGAAAACAATGATACATAAGGTAATACTGGACGATCTACAAATACAACTCTACAGGGACCATATGAAGATGCATGCACTAATATGCAAGTTTATGGGTTTTTGGCCCACATAAATAACGTTGCGCAATTGGATTAAATATCAATGGAAGCCAAGCAAAGAAGTGGATCTACAACTTGGCTCGAAAGGCTTCTTTACAAGATTTTTCATGAACCTGGAAGATAGACATAAGATCTTTGATGAGGGTGCATACTTCCACACGTCAGCAGGATTGTACATGCGCCCATGGAAGGAAAATTTCTCCCCAGAGAAAGAAACTTTAAAAAATGTACATGTATGACTGAGACTTTACTCCTTGTCATTAGATTACTGGCTACCTTCCACCTTTTAAGAAATAGGGAACAAACTGGGAAAATACGTGAAGGCATCAAAAGAAACCCTAGAAGGACAATACACATCCTATGCAAGAATCTGCATACAGATGGATGTGTTGGGGGCACTCTGAGAAGCCATAAGCCTGGAATTTAGGGACGAGGAATGGATACAAAACATTGAATATGAGCAGATCCCCTTCAAATGTAGAATATGTCACGAACATGGACACCTAATCAAATAATGTCTGATCATTAAAAAACAAGAAGCGGAAAACACCAAACTATAGCAGGATGATGATGGGTTTATAAAACCAAACCACATAAATAGAGCTAACAAGAAACAAAGTAAAACCCCAAAAGGGAGAAATCCGGAGGCCAGAAATAAAACAGAAGGACGGGACAAGATAAACAAAGGGGGGGAAGGAGGAAAGGAAAAGACAAAAACTAAAGAAGCCAGGGAACAAGCAACAAATGAGGATACAAATAGACCAAGAAAGGATATGGGATAGCGGGATAGCGCAGCTCTTATGGATGGAGAAGCCAGAGATACCCCCACCCCCATGCAAGAGGCAGACAACGACGTACAAATGACTCCAAGCGAGGTAGGAACAGAAGATCGTGATCTCAGAGACATTGTGCAAAGGGAAGAGATCGATCTCTCGATCATACTGGAACAATGGAAAGGGAAGGGCATAGACAATGTACTAGTGGAGCAACTAGACCGCATCCAATACATGTTCCTCCCAAGGGAGGAAGCCAAATCCAAAGGGCTCAAGAGAACACACAGGGAGATAGGACACCTAGGCATCAAAGAAGGTGAAGGACAACCCCAACTCTCACCCAAGAAGACGAGAAGGAAAAAAGGCAGGAAATCAAACAACGTAGCCCTACAAAAACTAGGAGCTTTGTTGATAAACTCGGGTAAGATGAAAAAGATCTTTCCCAACTCCCCCCCACATATTTAAATGAAGATTATAACATGGAATATAAGAGGCCTAAACATCTCACAAAAGCAAAGAATTCTTAGAAATAGACTTAGGAAGGAAAAAATGGACCTTTGTTTCATCCAAGAGACAAAATGCATTGTAGATAGAATGGAAACAATAAGCAAAAAGAAATGGAGCAAGTACAAGATGTTAGTTGTCAATGGACAACAGATGGAAGGAGGCATCCTCACCTTGTGGAACTCACAAGTGATGAACCTAATAGCAGTTGAGGCTACCAGGAACACACTTTTGGTTAACATGCAAATCATTGGGAATACAACGATGATTCTATGCACTAATGTGTATGGACCCCAAATGCTAGAGGAAAAGAGAAGAATGCTTCTAGACCAAGAAGACCTAAAAGCCCTCTCCAACAACCTCCACTAGATCCTGGCAGGGGACTTCAACATCACCACATCACTTCCGGAGAAAAAAGGAGGCACTAGGAGATTTGATAGAGATGCGAAAGAATTTTGAATGTTCATATACACAGCGAAGATGGTGGACATCATAACCAATAATGGAAATTTCACTTAGAACAATAAATGGATAAATCAACATCAGGTTGGGACAAGAATAGACAGATTCTTGGTGTCAAAATCCATCATTATGTAGGAGTTAACCTTAGATTGCAACATCCTTCCCTGGGGGGGTTCTAATCACTGGGCATTCCAACTGGAAGCAGACTTCCCAACCACCCTGAAGAATAAACCATTCATATTTGATAAATTCTAGATTGAACACCCCACCTTCAAGGAGAACATCAACTAGTGGTGGCGGGAGGAACAACCGAAGCAAGGGACATGGATGTTCAAACTCTATAAGAAACTAAAGTACATCAAATATAATCTCAGGGAGTGGAACAAGGAAATTTTTGTCAACATAAACCAAGAGAGGAAAAATATTGAAGACATAATGAGAAGACTCCAGGAAGTTTGCATAGCGGAGGGCTATACAGAGGACTGAAAAAAGTAAGAGATCCAAATGACCCAGAAATGGGAAGGAATATGCCAGCATGAAAAAATTCTATGGATAAAGGAAGGAGAGAGGAACACCAAGTTTTTTCATAGAACAACCATTACCAGAAGAGCCCACAACAAAATCTTGAAAATTAAGGATTAGGATGGGATCGAGCGAGAATCCCACAATGAGATTGAAAATACCCTAGTAAGTCACTTCCATGGGATAGCCCAGGAACCCAACAAATATCGAATGGAGGCCATTCAAAGGATAACACAGCACATCCCACATCTAGTCACCAAGGAACAAAATAACAACCTAAACAAACCCATAGCCAAGGAGGAAATTGATCAAGTGATCGAGGAGATGCTCAATGGAAAAGACCCAGATCCAGATGGTTTCACAGTGGAATTCTCCAAAGCTTGCTGGGAAGTGGTCAAACATGATGTTTATAGGGTGGTGGAGGATTCTAGACGGTCGACCTCCATCCTAAAAGTGTTAAATGACACAATGATTACTCTAATCCCCAAATAAAATGAAGCAAGGACCCCTGACTGCTACAAACCCATAGCTTTATGCAATGTGGTTTACAAGATAATCTCTAAAGTCATAACCAATAGATTGAAACCCCTCCTACCCACACTGATTTCATAAGAACAGGCAGGTTTTATGGAAGGACGATAAATCATGGACAACATCATCCATGCCCATGAGCTAATCCACACCTTGAAAATCCATAGGAGATGGGGGATGATAATACAACTTTACCTAGCAAAAGCCTATGACAAAATTAGTTGGAACTACATGGTTAAGACTCTAGAAGCCTTTAGTTTCACCCAACACTGGATCAACTGGATTATCACCCTAGTCTCAATGACAAGTTACTCACTCCTAATAAATAGAACCCCATCCAAACTCTTCTGGTGCACTAGAGGCATCAGACAAGGAGACCCACTATCCCCCTTTCCGTTCACTTTGATGATGGAATGCCTCAGTCGAAGCATAAAAAGTGCAACAGCAACAGGAGAACCAACATGCCTTAAGCCTTTTGAAAACTGCCCTACTTCCACACACCAACAGTTCATGGATGACACCTTAATCCATGGCATACCCATGGTCAAGGAAGAAAAATCTTTCCAAAGGATCTTAAAATATTTTGGGAAAGCCTCAAGAATCGAGATCAACCATTCTAACTCAATGATCTACTTTTTCAACATCAACCCTCTAATCCAAAGTAACCTGGCAAATATTTTAGGCTTTGAGCGCAAAACTCTCCCAACTAAATACTTTGGCATCCCCCTGATGGGCAGAGCATACAAAATGGTAACTTGGGAAGGAGTGCTTAACAAGCTACAAGAGAGGGTGAAAAACTGGATGTACAGATTCATCAACCTTGCGGGGAGACTTGTACTGACAAAGACGGTTCTGCAAGCAATTCCAACCTATATGATGTCTGTATTTTCCACTCCCAAAGGAATACTACAAAAAATAAGGACCATACAAAGGGACTTCATATGGCGAGGAGAAGAAAAAATGAAAAAATGGCCTGTGGTGGCTTGGGAGAAGGTTTGCAAGCCAAAATGCAAAGGAGTATTGGGGATACAAGAACCACAAGTAACCAATGAATCCTATGGGGAGAAACTCTGGTGGTGATGTGTTAAAGAAACTTCTACCCCGTAGGCAACCCTCTGGACAACCAAGTATGCCCCAGACATAAACGACCAGGACTGAATTTGTTTTATGGGTACCGAGGAGGGATCAACCATCTAGAACCTAGCTTGGTGCAACAAAACCTGGGTCCAGACACACAGCATCTGGGAAGTAAGGAATGGTAAAAAATCCAGATTCCGGGAGGATGCCTGGCAATAGGAACCCAAAATGGGAAATCTAGATAGGGAGGAACTCCAACAGGACATGATCACGCAAGGACAAACCAAAGTCCACCACTATTGGAAGCAGCAAATAGATCGAAATGGATGGAGAATTTGGGACAACCTCAATTCCCAAACTAGAGATCGAACCACAACAATTGTGAAAGAGGTGGAGGAGGAACTGGGGAAAAGGAAAATTGCAGTCTGGGAAGAAGAAGACCAATTGATATGGGGCCGGAATAATGGTGGGGAATTCAACTTGAAGGAAGCCCAACATTACATCATGGACCAATACCAAGAAGACCAAGCACAATTATGGGATAAGCTCTCAAGAAACCCCCAGTGGCAAAAAATAAAATATTTCAAATGGTTAGTACTTCACAACTGAATTCTAACCTAGGAAAACCTAAGGAAAAGGGGCTTCATAGGCCCGTCACAGTGCCACCTTTGTCAATCTAAGGAAGAAACAATGAATCATCTCCTCGATGATTGTACCTACACAACAGAGATATGGGACTAGGCGAAAGGCATTTTTCGACAGTCCAATAGGACACGAGGTAACATCTGCGCAAGCATCAATAACTGGAATGAGAGTTACAGTGAAAATGAAGAGGTGAATCTATGCTCGACTCTCATTTTGGGGATGATCATATGGACAATATGGAAATAAAGGAATCGATGCATATTCAATAATGAAAACCTTCTGGAAGGAAAAATCAAAGAAAAAATAATTTCAATTAAAAGAGAAACGCTGCAAAGCTGCAACTGCCAAAATGGGAAAGCACAACTCATAGCTTGGGACTCTAGAGTCCTAGAATATTTTCACCTAAAAGACGGGCACAACCACACAAAAATAAGATGACCACCGCAAATCCAAATAGGTGAGTGCAACTGGAATCCCCCTCCAATAGGGTCCCTCAAGTTGAATTTCGATGGGGTGGTAAAAGGAAAACCAGGCATGACAGGAATGAGCAGGGTAATCACAGATAGTGACGGAAACATAATCCGGTTGTACGCTGGGAGTATGGGAAAGTCAACTAACAATGCAACGAAATTCGGAGCCCTGCAGATCGGCCTCAAGATTCTAAGTCGTGAAAGGATGAAAAACACTATCGTGGAAGGTGACTCCACTCTGGTAATCAAGATGGTGAAGAAACCCCAAAATGGCACCAGAGTCGAAAAAGTTCAGAGACACCTGTGCTTGGCACACTCCCTGCAAAAAGTCTAGGAACATCTGCAAAAGATGAACACAGTGGAGTTGCGTTGGGTACATAGGTCAGTGAATGTCCTGGCAGACATAATCACTAATGAAGGGGTTAGCAAGGAAGGATCAGAGTTAGACACCACCTGGAGCAACATCCCAAACGGTCAATTTAGAATAGACTGCATACAACTAGTGAAAAAAGAATGTGACAACAGATTAAGTACGAAATATCACATCGAGAGGAGCAGTGCAAGGCCAATAGTTGGGCATGATGAATCCAGGAAGAATATTCATGGCCAACACCCGATTACAAATGAAAATGAGGGATCAAACCACACAACAGGTGGAGGTACGACATCAAGGTCACATTAGTGGGAAAAAGCGTAGGGTTAGTGCAGGGGAAAGTACAAATGGGACTCAGCAGGTCATGATTGATGAAGGACAAAAAATGTTACCATGCACTAGTAGGGTCACACCTCTCCCAAGAACAGGTATAGGGAAGAGAAAATTTGGTTACACAACGAGCAAGGGAAATGGTCGGCACAGGGATAACAGGAAGATTTTCATGGTCACACATACCGAGACAGAGAAAAAGGACAGGAAGAACCACCTCTAAGGCTAGAACATGATTGCAAGGATGATTCTGTAGCAGGAGAATTCCCATAAGAGGAGAAGCAATAGGAATAGATGCAGTCGAGAAAAGCGCAACAACAGAAGATACCACAAAAACAAGGGCCCAGAAAGAAGCAACCCCTGGGTCGATAGGAACAGGAGGAGAATTCAGGGAAAGAACTACCACAAGCTAGCCAAGATGGTGGATATGAAGACAATGCACATCAAAAGAAACACCCAGATGGAAGAAAATCCAACAAACCATAGGATCATTTCAAGGATGGAGCAAGCGGCCCGAGACGCCAAGGGCACCTTCCAGGCACTGGTTGAACCAAAAGGAAAAGAAACCATCACCAGGCGGGAGAGGGAAATCACTGCCAAGCACAAGGGCAAAGCCTAGGAGGAACTGATCCAGGAAGCGGACTGGATAACAGACCCAAGGACCACGCAGTCCAGGGAAACCCTCTACCATAAGACGATAGAGATGGCATGGTGGAAAAATATGTTAATAGGAAAAGTGAGCAAAAAAAAGATATCTGCTAGTCCGAAGGGTAAAAAGGACCAAAAAAAATTGCTAAAAGAAATCCTGAGTCACCTCACCAATCTGGTCGCTAGTATAAAACTAATTGTAGAGGACCAAAAGAACCAAAAGGAGAAGCTGGAGCGAATGGCTACCCAATTCCACTTATACTTTTGCTATGTCCATCATATGGACATCACACTTGCTGATGGGAATGGAGCACCAGATTGGATCAGGAAGACCCACACGGTGGCCTAGAAGGAGGAGAGCAAGAACAAGGGGAAATATGGAAAGAATAATCTCATAATCTTGGACTAACGTCGGGTTAGCCAATGATTAGTGAATGTAACTGGGTCATTATTAACTGTTGTCTTTGTGTTTTTTATGTTTATGTTATGATTAGCTTGTAAAAAAATGGATATGATGGGACTGGACCGGTTTCCCAATGTGGCGGTCCAGCCATACCCTTTGTTATCTCAAAGAATGCAACTCTGGAACCCCTAGGCTAGTTTCCTTTTTGGCAGACCAGAGAGTTCCTCTTTTTGTATATTAGTCTTTTTTAGTAATACAGATACTCACACTCACTTACAAAATAAAATAAAATATTAATGATATGATTATAATAATATTCCTAATATTAATGATAACATGTGTTAATAAACATTAAAAATATTAATAATAATGATTTATATTACATTAATTTTAAACATTATATTAGCAATAATTTTAATTTTAATAATAAGAATAACCCTAACTCTAAAAATTGTTATTTATGACCATCTGAAATATCGTTAAAATTTAAAAAAAAAAAATGAAAATGTACTTTTTGAACTTTAAGATCAATAAAATGATACCACTAATATTTTAGATAAAAAGATGAAAGAGAAGATTATAAGACGCCTAGAGAAGATTATAAGGAAGGATGAAATTATTAACCTTAAAAAATTCGATATAAAGTATTGTTTTGAATACATTGAAATGGACTCGCTGCTTAAAAACATTGTATATTTATTTGAACATTGTACATTTATACCCATTGTACATTTATACCCTTGCTATTGAGCTTAAATTAAACATTGCTCGAGCATGTCTTTTCAATGTATATATTTAATATTTATTATTTTTAATCATAAAGATACATGGGTTTTGAACTGGAGAGGCGCGAACGTTTCTGAACGAGAGGCACTGGTTCGGACGGGCGCCAGTGACTACCCAAAATATCAATAGTTTTTGGAGGTGCACGACTGGTTTGAACTGGAGAGGTGCACGACTGGTTTGAACTGGAGAGGTGCGAACGTCTCTGAACGAGAGGCACCGGTTCGGACGGGCGCCACAGCCCTTCGAACCTGAGCTTGGGCACACTGGCTTGGTAGAAGTCACTGACACCTGCAAAAATGGAGTGCACAGTGGTGGGCCGGACAAGGCCGGTCCCAGACAGTGGGTAACCAAGCATAATCGATCGTGTTATTACATAGACTCTATCTAACGACCTTCCCATTTCAAACTCTTCCCTCCGGTGACTTATTCTCCTTGGAAAACTGTATCCTTCTTTAATCCTGACTCTTTATTGATTTTGGGAAGGTTGCCCCTGTTCCTGTCTACCTGTCTTCTTTCCCTACTACAAACAACAGACCTCTCTCCCGAGGTTCCTGTTGTCTTAGACATTGTTTGAAAACCATCTATCCTCTATCCTCGCACTAAACCCGACCACTTTCTTGGAAAGGGCTGGACCCCTCCTGTATCTATCAGGACTATCCTATCTCTTCCCCCACCACAGACATAAGATCTTCCTCAGTGATTTCAGCAGCCTATCACATGGAGACTCAAAACATGGACTCGTCTAATAGATAGAATGGGGACCCATGGGACCACCCGGATACTTTTACCTCCATCGATGAGTTGATCAGCAACCATTACCGTAAATAAAAGTGCACTCCTTCTTCTGGTGCTCTTTCCCATACTTCCATCCCGGGAGACCCACTACTAAAGCCTTTCTCCGAGTTAAACCCCCCACAACAGTCTGTATTTACCAGGAATGGTGTGATCCACCAAAAGTCCAGCTCCCCTTCCAACAAACCTCATCCCAACACCACTCTAAAAAAGACACAGAGGGTCTGGAAACCAAAAAAATTACACCCAAAACTTGTCCTGGGCATGGATGTAGGACTTTTTGAGGCCTCCAATCTGGCACTCTATGCCCTGGTTGGTAGACTTGCTTACAAGGACAAATGCAACCTACGTTTGGATGACTGGATCATAGAATCCTGGAAGACACTTCTAGGATATCTCCCTAAGGTACTTTACCTCCAGCATGGGTGCATTGGCTTCATTTTTCAGACGCCTGAGGACTCAGTCCGCGTTCTGGAAAAGTTCTGGGCGGTTGGCTGTGGAAGTCTCATGCTCAAGAGATGGAGGCTCAGTGTTAATCCGTCCACTGAACATTTATCATACAGGCATCTCTGGGTCCTTTTACCAGGCCTCCCACTACAACTCTGGAACCAACAGGCCCTCGAGCTCATCGGCTCCTCTTTAGGGTGTTTTTTATCAGTGGACACACCCTCGCTGACTTCGTCTGATAGAAAAATGGCTAAGATAATGGTAGAAATGGATATACATGCAGGACTCCCGGAGATCCTGAATATTGACTGGAGAGGCATCCACTTCGCTCAAAGACTTGACTATCTAGGGATCCCGTTCCGCTGCTCGTTTTGCCGTAGAACAGGCCACCTGAGACAGGACTGCTCCAAGTACACTTTTACTGAACAAGAGCTTGATTCATCGGAGGAGGTCAACTTCAATGGCTACGATACACAGCCGGAGGATATTGCATAAGAGCCTCCACTTCAACAACAAGCATTGAGTCCTGATTCACAAGCCGACACACTGGTCTAAAATTTAATTTTCAGAAATCCATCTTCTTGTCCACAGGCGTGAGGGACGCTTTCTTGTTGGAGCTAAAATCACTTTTTGGCTTTGAATTTCGAGATATGGTAGCAGGCTTCAATTATCTTGGCTACTACATCAAACCCACCAGCTACAAAGTAAAGGACTCGAGCTGGCTATTTGAGAAGTTTGAGTGCAGAATACAACACTGGTGTAATAAATGTCTATCCATGGGAGGCAGATACATTTTGATCAAGGCAGTTCTGGAAAGCCTTCCGGTGTACTGGATGGCTTTGGCACACATCCCACACTCCGTGCTAAAGAAGCTCTGCCAGCTGATTTTTACCTTCCTATGGAATGGCAGCAAACAAAACAGAGGACTCCATCTCTGTGGGTGGGAAACCCTCTCAAAACCAAAAGCTCTAGGTGGTTGGGGCCTGAGGAACTTGCACCTCACCTACCTTGCACTCTCGGCGAATACACTCTGGCGAACTCTAATGACACCAGCCATTTGGAACAAGCTCATAAAAGATAAATATATCTCTCATTTTTCGGTCCATACCTGGCTAAGATCAGCCTCCTTTTCTCCCCCTGGGGGTTCTCAAATGTGGAAGCATTTACTAAAATCGATTCTGGTGCTAATCCATTGGATCGCGTGGAGGCCTAGCACTGGATCTACTATTGAAATTGGCAGAGACGCTATCCTGGACATGGGAAAGAAGGCCTTGCTCTCTACCAAACTGTTGGATTGTCTACATAATCGAGGCCTATTTTATCTGTATCAAATAAAAGACACTCACCGAAGCAACACACTTGGCGAGACCTGGGTTTCTAGTTCCTCGCTGAATCTCGACAGCAAGCTTACTGCCGAATGGAATAGTTACACTCATCATCTTATTGAAGTTGGCATTAGTCTACAGGATAGACCTGATACACTAATATGGACAGGGGGCGATAAATCTGGCTACATTTTTGTTAGAAACATTTACAAAGCTTTGACAGAAGCTTCCTTGCACACTCGCGATAGGACTTGGCATACACGGCTGTGGAAGTGGAGCTGCCCTCTCAAACTCAAATTATTCACTTGGCTTTTGACAGAGAACAAAATCCTCGTCTGGGATATTCTATAGAGACGTGGCTGGTCTGGACCAAATTGATGCATTTTATGCAAGGAGGACATCGAAACTTCACATCATCTCTTCGTGCGCTGCCTTTTTTTCCAGTAAGTTTGGCAACAGGTCACAACTTCCCTAAAACTTTCGGAAAATTGGCTTGGATGCTCGACTTTCTCGTGTTTCAGCTCTTGGTGCTCAAAACACCAGATCTACCCAGCACTGCCAGCCACTGTCTGCTGGAACGTTTGGCTGGCAAGAAATGTTGCCATCTTTGATGATAAACCTCCTTTGATTTTCTTGGTGACAAACCTCATTCTTAGTGTAGTTGCCCAACCTTCTCCCTTCACTGCTCGGGCAAAGCGCAGATCTCTTACAACTCTTCCTTTTGATAAAGCCATTGCCTGGTTTGACAGAACAACTCAACCAGATGGATCTCATTGTGGGGCGGGGGGCCACATCTTCATCAAAGAACACACTTCTTACAGATGGACTCTGAATGATGGATAAGGCACAAACACTAAGGCGGAACTACTGGGGGCGTGGGCTTCCCTTATCCTGACTCAAAGGCTAAACATCGATGAGCTGTTACTCCTGGGAGACTCAAAAGTCATTATCGACTGGATAAATGACAAGGCTGACCTCTAATCAGCAGCTCTGGAATGTTGGAAAGAGAAAACAATCGAAGCCACAAGACTGTTCAAGAGCCTCTCTGCCTCCCATATATACAGAGAAGACAACACTATCGCAGACCACCTATCAAAACTGGCTCTATCCCGTCCCCTCCGCTTCTTGACTTTCTCCAGATGGGAGGATGGCAACGAGGGTCCACCAACCTTACTCAAAATCTGATTTGGAAGCCTTTCTGATTATCAGATCTAGTGGAAACAGAAATTACTGAACTGTAAATAGGCTTTGACCATTAGGCGACTTTCATTGGGTTGGATTACAATCTGACTGGTTTTCTGATATTGAAATTTCCCAGTATTGTCCATTTGCTGATAGCCTTTGTGATTACCAGATCCAGTGGCAACATAATTCATTGATATGCAACAAGCTTAATCCATTCGGCGACTTCACAAGGACGGATTACAATCTGACCAGTTTTCTGACACTGTAAACTTCCCAGTATTGTCCATTTGGCAATTCCTTCTGTTTTATGAACTGGCCGGTGATAAGAGATCAGGCCTCTGTTCATGTTGTTTGATGCTGCTGTGTATATTTTTATACTCTGTTTGAATATATGGAGTAAACTTTTCCGTGGAAAAAAAAAAAAAAGTGTAAAGCACATTATGTTAATTGATCAATTGAGTATTAATTGTTCGAATGCATTTGAGGTATCAAAGGCATTATCTATTTGATTGCTTGTTCATCGAGTTGAAAAGGAAATTTTTTTTATGTTATTTTTAAGATCAAAATGTTGATATATATTGAATCAAAACTATGGATTTATTGGTTCTAAGCCAAAATTCATAAAAACAGAGATTACTTGATTCTTGAATCTATTGGACCGCCGAGAGTTTATGATGAGTATTGTTTATAAAATACAAGTGTTTTAATACTAAACAAACATTATAAAAAAAATTAAAATTATCTTATATAAATTTTAGAAATATGTTTTCAATCCACAAATTGTAAACTATCTTAGAAAATAAACAATTTTAGTATAACAAAACAAAAAATCCATAATCTTAGTGATTAGTTTTAAGAAGTCTCGTTCACAATAAAAACTAATACTTCTTTTATTATTATGTATAGTTACATCTACATAATACAACATAATTATTAGATTAACCCTTAAACCATTTCTTTTTAACTTATGTGAGTTCTCCATTTTAATTTAGGACAAAAACCTATGTACATAAAAACAAAAAACAAAAATTAAATTAGCTCCAACAAAACAATTACTAGTTTATAATAATAGAAATTAAACATAATAATTTAAATTACAGTGAAAAAAATAAAATAGTTAGTAATTTATCGAGATAACATTTCATCAATGCTATGTGATATATGTACTTAAAGATTATGGGAAAAAAGGTACATTATTTGAGTTGGGGTAATTATATTAGTGATAGTAATAATAATAATAAAAATAATAATCTATTTTTAAGGTTACGGCCAAGCCACACTAAATTGGTGTATGAAACCCTTTTTTTGTGGGGCAAGAAACCCTCCACCCAACAATTTGATTAATAAAATCTACTATTAAAATATACATATCATGTTTTTGACTGCATTTCTATTTCTTTAACACGTAACATGTTTTCTTCCACCACAAACCCTCTCATTAGCGTGCGTGGGAGTCTCGTTAACGTTTCATTTACGTCCACCTGCATGTCGCAACATTTCATATGTAGGGCAGAACCACATGCGCTATATTGGTCTCTGGAGCGCCGAGTGTCTCCAATTCAAGCTGGAGAGGTGGGTGAACGAGGATGTCCATTTCTCCCAATAGAGTACCTTGAAGTTCGCAGTCTTCCATGATGGTCTGCGGGTTTGTTTTTGAAAAGACATGGAATTTACTCAGATGAAGTATGTTGCAGCCACTGTGGTTTCCGTGTTCATAATGTGACGGCCTGTTGAGTATTCCGTCGTGGCAACTCCAAAACTAATACATGACTACGCGAATCAAGAGTGGTTTTCCTGCTGTTTTTGAATAAAAGAGGGCCGATGGCATTCCACAGTAGTAACGCTTCTATAACTTAAACTGCTCATGTCTCCATTTTTACTTAGTTGTGGTTCAATCAACCAACATGAAGAAGATGCAATTTGATCTGAATTTTACACCCAGACAAAGACCACGGTCGGATATGTTTCTTAACATTTCGTTTTTGTAACCCTCAAATTTATGGCAAGGTTGAAACATTGTAGTTTATAATCAGCCTAACTTACTTAGCTTTAATTATTTAATTTTCTGGGCTTCCCTAACTTCAGTGTTTTAAAATATCAATTAACGTTTGAATGCAACATTGGTAATGAACCTTCTAATATTTGTTATCTTTCTATTTTATCATTTGCATTATTTTGGGTTTTCATTTATTATTAATTTATTATTAGGTTAGTTAGAGTTTTTATTGGGTATGTATTATTATAATTTATATATTTATTTATATTAATTGATTATTTTAATTATTATTAGATAACTATATTATAAAAGTGGTTGAAATGAGAAGTTTATAACCATTAGTTTGAAAAATGAAAAATAAATCCTATCTATGTATATCAACCACTTTTGTTATGTGGTTGTGTTAGTTTACTTTAACTTGGGATTGATATAGATTGACACACATGTGGTTGTTGATCGCAATGTTGGGCAAGCAAGGGTATATTTATGACTATTGATATTTATGTTGTGTATCTCTTTTAGAGCAATGAACTTTACCTTAATTGTAAAACTTAATCAATAGGCTTTCTTAACTAGTTGGTTTTGACCAAGCAATGGTATATTTATGACTATTGATATTTATGTTGTGTATCTCTTTTAGAGCCATGAACTTTACCTTAATTGTAAAACTTAATCAAGAGGCTTTCTTAACTAGTTGGTTTTGACCAACTACAAAAGTACATTGGAGAAATGTTCATACAATTGAACTTTTTTTTTCCAATGATTCCTTTTTAAAAACTTATCTTGTTGTATCATAAAAGTAACTAGTTGTAATTTGTTCTTGAAATAATGCTTTAGGGTGATTGTGTTAACTGATGTGGGAACTTTATTATGCATTTGTGTCATTGAAACCCAACTTCCTTGAAAAATATAAATCTAATTTATATTGTTGCAATTAATCATAGTTACAATTAAAAAATGACAACTTTTGTATAACATAGTTTCATACTTTTCAACAACTATAAATTCTCAATCTTAAAATTGGATATCAAGATCTCATTGATCTCCCTTTTGATCATTGAAAGAATAAATGCATCTTTGAAAGGATGTACAAAAGAGAGGAAACAATAGTTGGAAGAGTTTTTATAGAAATACATGATAGTGTTTCAAGGGGTTAAAGGGTTTCCACCTAAGAGGTAATCAGAGCATGAGATAAAATGGTTTCCTAACTCCCCATTACTAAATATTTGATTTTATATACAATATCTTTTGGGAGAAAATGAAGTGAAAAAATAATTACAGAAGCTACTAGAGAAAGGAGTAATTCGACCAAGAACCTCACCTTGTGGGTCACCTATCATTTAGAGCATAAAAATGATGGGGCTTGGTGAATCTGTATCAATTATAGAGATTTGAAAAATATCACACTCAATAATTGGCACCCTCTTCCATGGGTTGATGATATATTGGATCAGTTGCAACAAGCCAGGTACTTCACTAGGTTGGATCTCAAATCAGGATACCACCAGGTACCTGTTAAATAATAAGACACTTAGAAGACCCCATTCAAGGAAAGGAAAGGTATGTATGAATGGTTGGTCATTCCTTTTGGTTCATGTAATGAACTAGAGATACATTTATGTGTTTGGTGAATGATGTATTTCATACCTATTTAGATTCATTTGTACTAATATACTTGGATGTCATATCAATTTATATCCCTACTGAGGAGGAAAACATCTCACATCTCATGTAGGTGTTAGAGACTCTAAAAAGTATCAATTGTTGGAAAACCTAAATGATTGTGAGTTTTCTTAGTATTCATTGTTGTATTTCGGGTATGTCATCAATTGAGGGGAACTCATAATAAATCCTGCAAAGATGGAGACCATCATGAACTAACATGTTCTTACTAATGGAATTGAAGTTAAGATATTTTTTTGGGTATCATATTACCTACGAAATTTCACAATATACTTTTCTAAGGTAGATATGACACTTCACATAATAACAACTAGTGGTAAGAGTTTCAAGTGGGGAAGTAATTAGAAGAAATATTTCAAGAACTCAAAACAAAAATATCATTCAAGCACCAGTTGTCACATTGCCTAACTTGCATAAGGCTTTAGAAGTGGAAACAAATGCAAGTGGATATGTTATGGAAGAAATTTTGATACAATGTGCTAAGTCAATATGTTATCATTCTTAGATGTTTCATGGGGGAGTTTTAAACTACCCTACATATGATAATGAACTATATGCATTGATTCAATCTATTAATAAGTGGATGCACTATATGATGGGAAAGGAAACCATTATTCTCTAGCCATTATAATATTTACAGTCATAGAGTATGTTGAATTATATAGATTTGGAAGTTATTTTCCATATTGTAAGTAACCATGCAAGTAAAGTTTTGATATAGTGTTAAATTTATGTCAAGCTTAAAACACATGAAATTTTTGAACCTTATTTCAAGAAAAATCTATGCCATGTGTCAACCTCATATCACCTCTAAGAGGGCTTCTTAGGGTGATCGTAGTGGCCAACTTACGGAGGTTTCTTAAGAGGGATTCTTAGGGAGGTTGGAGTGGTCATCTTAGGGGGGATGCTTAGGGTGGTGGCATGATAGTTGTTATATAGATGTCATACAATCTTAAGACAATAGTCTAGGGAATCCTCTAGAAGAGACTTAGGAGGTGGCTCTTGGGAGCTTTAGGAGGTGTCTCTTGGGAGCTTTAGGAGATGGCTCTTGGGAAACATAGGAGCTAAATCTTGGCAGCCAAAGGAGGGCAGGTATGACAGTTGTTATACAAATTTCATACACTTATAGGGGGTTTCTTAGGGCAGCCAAACCAACCTATAAAAAGAGGCATTCACTTAACATTTGGATAACTTTGTTTTTTTGGAGTCCTATGTTGAGAAAAGGCATTTATTTGTTGAAGTATTTTGTTGACATATGACTGATATCTACTAGAATCTTCTACTTGTATATGGCTTCCAGTTGTTGGATTCTTCTGTTGGTATATGGAAGCTATTTGTTGAAGTATATTGTCAATACAAGCACTCTATTCTTGTTGAAGTCTTCTATTGTTCCTTGCTGATATAAGGATACTACAAATATTGTGTTAAAGCTTCCATAAGTCTACTACAACAAGAAGGAAAGTCAATTATCTTTTGGTGATTTTTTCAAGTTGTTATTGTAAGTGTTAGTTCATCTATTTGTAAAGTTTGTAAGTGTTGAAATAAAGGTATTGTTTTAACCCTCTGATTTCTATCTCGTTACTATAAAGTCTTGTACTGGTATTATACTTTGTTCAATAATCTAAAGAGAAGTTTTGGCTGGGTTTTCTATTCTAGGAGGGTTTCCCATGGTATACATGTGTTCTCTTTTTGATTGCATCACTTTAAATGATCCTCATATATGCAGATGTATTGGTATGTTGGTTGTATGTTGTAATTTTTTAAAATTTACCTACATGCATCAATTTTTCAACATGGTATCAGAGCTTCCCAGAAAGAACAAGATGATTGTTGGATTACTGAGAGGGGGGTGGGGGGTGTGAATCAGTAATAACGTAATTATAATCATTTTTCTTCAAATGCTATATCAATGTAGAATTATTATCCAATAATGAGCAGTAATAAATAAACAATCACACACATGCACAGTACACCAGTGTTTTACATGGAAACCCATATCGGGAGAAAACCATGGAATGCTTTTTCTTATATGTATTGAAGAATTATATTAATTGGAAGCATCAACTTCCTTTGTTTTCCAGCTGCAACTGGAAGGAGGCTCCAACCTCCTAGTTTCTCAAGCTACAACCTGAGGGAAGCTCCAACTCGCAAAATCTCTGGCTACAACTAGAAGGAGGCTACAACCCCCAATTTTCTCTGGCTACAACAAGAAGGTGGCTACAACCACCTGTCCTTGCCCCGTCCTGCCACCCTGAAGTAGTAGTAGAATGATGGAACGACTATCACACTATCACTATGAGATATACCACTGTAAACATGTACCAATAAATTTGAACCATGCATCAACCATGCATCAACCTGTACCATAAACAAGTGCATCAACCATGCACCAACTTGTAATCAAGCTGT
>SNQJ01S0040651.1:91901-105018 GCA_010110895.2 Picea sitchensis | reverse complement strand
CTATACACAGTCGTAAGGATCCATCCTTCTTCTTTACAAAAATTACCAGTGCACCCCAAGGTGAGACACTGGGCCTTATTAGCCCTAAGTCCAGTAACTCTTTCAACTACATTTGCAACTCAAAAAGTTTTGGCCCTGTCATCCGATACGGAGTTTTGGATATTGGTTTTGCACCAGGTTTTAGCTCAATAGTAAAATCAAGCTCTCTTTCAGGAGGTAACCCTGGTAACTCGTTCAGAAAAACATCCTGAAATTCTGACATTACCGAGTACTGATCCAATGAGGGTCCCTTCCTTTCATTCACTGCTTCCACTACATAAAGTCTACACCCTTGTCTCAAGCATTTCTTAACCTTCATAGTTGATATAAAGTGTAACGACACTTTTCTTTGTACACCTTGGATCTCTACTGGTCTTCCTCATCATCGACACAAAGCACCCTCTTTGCGAAACAATCTACCAAATCTCGATGAGCTGCTAACCAATACATTCCAATGATTAGGTCATATGCCCCGAGAGCAGTGACATATACTTTCAACCTGGTAGTGCACACTCCCAGGTCTACTATACAATTATCAACACTAGGTCCTACTTCTTGTTTTCCCCCAGAATACTCTTCCGCCAATCCAAAACAGAGGCCAAAAGTTTAGAAGAACCCTGTAGTATTCTTGGGACAGCCTACGATGAGTTGCAGAGAAAGGGATTCCCTTCTGGGATTTTTCCAAACAGCATGGCTAACTATTCATTGGACTCTTCTAGCGAGGCTTCTTTGTGCAACTGCAGGAGCGCTGTGACATAACTCTACCTCTTGATAATTACCCAGCTTCCTTTTCCGAGAAAATTGCAGGGAGACTTACATACGGATATATACAGGATCTTACTAGGATCCGTGTGAGGGTTTTTTTTCAAGTGGTGGTCCATCACAGGGATTCGTTCCAGCGGCAAGGATTTGGTTTTTGAGGTGGGCGTAGCCTCTGCTAAATACCCATCTTCGAATTTCGATGAAAGCCCAGATTGTGAAGGAAGAAACCACCTATCTTCTTGATTGAATGGGGATCTAATTAAGGCTCAACGTCCCTAATCCCTTAACTCAATAGGTTTATTGGAGAACTCCCGAGTCCTGATAATCGTCTAAAACTTATTTGAAGAAAACTAATATAATTGTTGTGTAGCTATAAGAATAATTGCTAGTTCCTGTGTAATCTAGAAATGTATTCAAGTACTAATACAAGGAATTGACCTTGTACATAGATAAGGTAGATGAATGGTAATGTTAAATTTTTATAATTGACTTGTCTGGTTGTTTTCCCTATATGTTTGACAATAGGGGATTTACTGTAATGTCCTTGAAATTCATTGATGCTCTCTAGTTGTAATTATTTTTGGCTTTTTTACTCCCATTTCCTTTTAGACATGAGAAATTTTTTTTAGTGATTCCTATCATTTGAAGCAACAACAGGTTTTGTTGCGTAATGAGAGCTGACTAATTGGAATGAGAGCCGACTGATTGTTTCACAGCTGAAGTCTGCTTAAAGCGATGTATTTACTCCTAAATTTGGTAAGGATTGACGTTATCCTCAGCTTTGTAGCATTTCTACATTTATAGTTATATATGACACGGGGTTTAGCTAATTGTGGTTGAAATAATTATGTATCATGGTTTTGAATTTGATTATCAATGACTAAACCCTAAATTGTTTAACCTAGAAGCGCCCACTTGCTGAATTTGGAAGATTGTGGTGTTTTGTGAGGGAAGATTTTCCATATTTGCTTCCTTTCATTTAATATCACATGTTTTCACCTACAGCAAGCTCCTCCATTTTCACAAAGGCCTCACACTTGGAGGCAAACGACATTCTGTTTACAAAGTTCTTGGTAATTTTGACAAATTCTGTGATCTATTCCTTCTCTTTGGATGAGGTCATTACGCTGATAGACATCTTGCTAATTTATGCAATAATGGTGTGAATTATTTTGAGTGTTTACATAAGGTCATTCCGCTTATAGCCTTTATATAGTATATTCAATTGGGTTGAACCATTTCCTTTTCTTAAAACAACTATAAATAAGTTTCAATTTGCTTCCTTTCTTTACACAGTTGATTTATCTTTTCACTTGATAATGGTTGACCACATGCGTTTGAAGTTTACACCTTACATTTCGACACTTGCTAATTTGCATTTTGTTCATTAACAAATTAATTCTTTCATAAATTTATCATGGTTAGTAAATTTGCTCTAAGTAATCTGAGTCGGTAAAAATCTGATCTTCATAACCCTTTGATGAATGGTCTCATGTTTTAACATATGGGCATTTTTAATTCCTTTTTGGACTAATTCATACAAATCTGAAATAACCTGGAATATGTCTCTATTTTTGCATTTATATTTCTTTATATTTGTTTTAAAATTTCTATGTTTGGTTTGCAGGTTAAGCGTGGCTGGAGTTAGCGCTTGGAGTTTTGGGAACTTGGCCCAAAGGCCCAAATTTAAAACTAATACACTCTGATACCATATGTAATAGCCAAATAGATTTAAACATCAATTTATTTCATAAACTAAGATAGTAACTTCATAAAAGCATAATAATATTCATAATAGTAACTTCAGTAACTTAAATTTAACAACGAATAATAAATTTTTATAACAGATTAAAAACAATGCATAATTTTAAATACCTGAGTCTGATGCTAATAACCCTCTGTTTTCCTTCTCGCCTTCTTGACCACTGCTGCCCTGCGTAAACAATGCCCAAAACCTAGTTCCACCCTACCAACTAGGTAACTTCCTAGCTCCAGGATATCATATGGATATCCTGGCCCCCGTGCCCAAAACCTCCAGCAACCCCGGTGCCTATACTGATACAATCCCACTCCAAAACTCCACTCCTCTCTGCAAATCCAAGAGCCCCAAAATCAATCCCTCAATCTCCCATAGAATGATCCTCTCGTAAACCTCCTTCCCCTCCATATCCCTCCTTCACTGACTTCACCCCCCATTTACTTCCCTACCTAACCCATTTATTACCTTATCTTCTCATAATTCATATCTTACCCCTTTGAATTAATATCTTATCCCTTTTAATTAATTCTTATCCCTTTTTGTGTACGTAACTCTCCTTTTTTATTTTTTCTTTTATTTAAACAATATAACTTATTATCCCTTTTTAATTTAATTCCCAAGTTATTGAATATAATAGGTAGTTAATTAGTTAATTAATTAATCAAACTTATAACCTTTAATTAATTAATAAATATTTAATTAGTATCTTTACACCAATCTTGTTTAATTAATACCATGTTAAGACAATTAATCCCCTAATTAATTTTTACTTAATAAACCTTAAACATTTATTTAACTAGGGTTGTTACAAAGAAGGGGCTAAAGGCCTAGGGGGTAAAAGTAGCGAGCAAGAGTTAAAATCCAAAATGAAACCTTTGAGATACTTCTCCTTTTGATTCCCAAGAAAGCAATAAAAGGCTTCTCAATAAGAAAAGGGGACCCGTAGCGGTATGACACTACCATATATCTGGTCACCAAACCATGATAGTGTCTCTTGGTGGCATATCCAAGAGAAAGGGGGTCTCATCACGAGCCAACCTTCTCATTTCTATGAAATGTTTGTGGGTAACAATGTCACCACACTAGGACAATGTCCCCCAGATTTTCCATTGAAAAGAAAAAAGACCAAAAATAAATAAGACTAAGAATAAAAGGCATTGAATGGGTTAGGAAACAATGGTATCCATGATAAGGTCCAACTCTCCCTCTACAAAGGCACCCATAAAAAATACCTACATTTCCCTGTTATCAGTCCACCCTCTGCCAAAATACTTCCCCTACACAATCTCACATATTTACATGACCTAGATTGACTCTCACCTAGGAAACACCCCAAACTTAAGGAGGATTAGCTCAATAGGACATCTTGAGACCCTCTCCAAAACTGACTTGTTAAACTTCATAACTTCTTTGAGCATTTGTCTGGGTAAAGGGGGGTTTGATGCACATGTTTGGGTGATTTGATTATTGGATGTGATTTACATTGCTATGCTCCCTGTGACTTACGAGCGCATGGAGGGTGTACTTGTTGTTGTTGGAGGACTTTTCCTAGTGGATAGGTACATATGGGGGAATGATTAGGTCGAACCTCCATGGGGTTGAAATCCCAATAGATGGATGTTGTGACGCCACCAGGGGGAGAGAGAAACCAAAGGGTTGCGCTAGTGAAAAAGAAGGATGTTGCACCAGGGACACTCTGAAATACCTAGACATGTGGGGGCTTTCCCTTCCTCTTAGACATTGACCCTTGGAGGACCATGATGTCATCAGTTTAACTCTAAATCACATCTAGTTATGGTTTTCATTTATGAGGATGGTTATGTGCTAGTTGGCACGTGTGGGAGAATTTAGGGCCTTTAGAGGCCCAACGTTCGGCATCTAAGGCCTAGAGTGCCACCCTTTGGGGGTAATGTCACCCTAGAAGGGCATGAAATCACCCATGGATTTTATTTTAGGGTTTAGTTAATGACATTTATGTAAAAATTGGATTTTTGATGTAATTTGGCTATGTCGGCCTTTTGATGACCTAATTTTAATTAAAGGTCATAGTTATTGTATAAATAAGAGATAAAAACTCTAATTTTTTCATCATTCATTCATCACACAAGTGTGAGGTCTGAAATTTGAGCCCTTCTCAAGGGTTATTGGCTGAAATTTTAGGCACACTTCTTGGAGGAGGTTATTTTTTGTGTTTTATTGGCTATTTTCATAGTGGAGGATCTTCAACTAGGGTTTAAGCTTGATTATTCTTGGTGAAGTAAGTAGAAAATATGCATTTGTTTATTGTGAATGAATTCTTATGGTAAATTTTAATTTTTCATGTCAAAGATTATGAAATTTCTTACTTGAAACCCTAGGAGAAAGGCATAAGTTATTTTCCTTTTCTCTATAATTTTCTAATTGTTTAAATTTCTCAAGAAGCATGATATCTAGAAGTGGATGCTAGAACCTGACCACTGTATCACTCTAGTAACCCTACTTCATTGCCTATTGCATATTTATATTTCAAATTTGTCTAAGGAAAAGAGAAATCACTAGGGCCTATGTTGTCTTACTTTCTAGCAATTATTTCTCTCTAGGAATTGGATGTTTGAGGCCTTAGGTTACTAACACCTCTCTCATATTTTCCACCTCCTTGGCATAGTGATATCATTGTTATTTTCCTCTAAGAGTTGTTGTTGTTATCATTGACTCCATTACCCTAAAAGGCACTAGTCTACTCACTACAAGTGATTGATTGATCAAACAACTTTCAAACCATCTTCCTTGGAGCATTTACTAACTTATACTAACCCTAGATTATCCAAATTCATTGACTAACTTTCTGTTGTTGAAAAATATTTCTACAGCCATATAAAAACAACAAATTAACACTAAAACTGACATGTTATTCTAGTTATACATTGCTAAAACTACTTGTGACTATCTAATATCAATTTTCCTAGTTAAAGCTATTATTTCAAGTCATTTCTCAATCATTTTGAAGAATAATTATTGTGGTTGTTACAAATTTATCATTACTGTTATAAAATGTTATATTGCTGCAATTTTATATCGGCTAGCCTATTTTCTAAGAGTTCATTGTCGTATGAAGTATTGATATCATTTTGGTACTTGGAAAGTTCCCTTTTTTCTGTTTGTTGTCTTGTTCTGGGAAGGTACACAATATTACTCTTTTTCTTCATCTCTAATAAGACTCAAAGAACCTTTTGACTTGAGTGACCTTTGAGAGGGGAGGGAGTTTCTTGTATCATTTTCCTTAGCTTTCTCAAAACCTCAGGTCATTGGGGACGTCTCCGCTGGGGTACCGTGACATACTCCTAAATAGAAAGGGGTTTCCTATTAAGGTGACAATGATAGGTCACTCCCAGTTACGCCAATTTTGTATCCACTTTCCTTGGGATTTGGGCAAGTACAAATTGTGCGATAACATTTTGGCTCCATTGTCGGGGAACACTGAGTCAATATTCCTCAATGACACTTTTTCGATAATCCTTTATCCAAAGCCTTTTATTTCACAGAGCTTACTTGGGGACTCCACTGAGGGTTATTCCCTTATCCCTTTAACAATCCTTAAGAGGATATCTACGACTCCACTAACCTTTTGCAAGGTTCCACCTTACTCTCAATTTTGTGATATTTCCAAGTTATGGGATCATGGCGCCCTAGGAAAAGTTTTCAAGGATACCCAAATTACTTTGATTCAAAATGGTTGAACAACTCTCCAAGATTCATAGGCCTCCCAATTACTCACATTGTATATTTATTGAATTATATAGTTGAGAAAGAATAGGAAGGGGAAGATGTTCTGGTAAAATTGTTCATACTTTCTCTATCATTTTTTTTTGCAAGATTGGTTTAAGAGTTGTTGAGAATACAGGGGTATATCATCTTTCGTAGACCTCATTAGTAGATTTTTTTAGTTTTTCAAACCACAATGCCTGTTGTCCCTTGACCAAGTTTTAGAGAAATTGGGTCACATTTGACCGATTTTGGGACTTCGACAGGCTGGTCGAAGGTGGAGCGCAAGGTGAAGAAGAGATCACGGGATATCAACCCCTTCTTAGGGATTTTTTTGGTTTAGGGTTTATGTAACGGGTATGATATGTAGGACCATGGTTTTACCCATGTTTAGGCCCCATTTGTAATGTATAAATAGATATCTAGGCGATGTAGGAAGAGGCCAAGATGCTAAGTGCTAGAGTTTGACCTATGTGATTGCAAAGACTTTGTTCTTACTATGTGTTAAGAACTTGCAAAGCTAAGTGCAAGTGATTGTAATAAGCTTGTGTGTAGCTTGTACGAAGGATTTGTTCTTAAAATTAGCTCGGGGAATGAGGATCTAGCGGGGTGCGTGCAAATCTCTTGTCCTATGCAGAGTAGGTTCTTGTGGCTCTGTGCTTGTAAAAGATTGAGAGAAGATAATAAAGAAGAGAAGAGTTTGTGTAAGTAGCCCCACATTGGGGTGAACCATGTATATCCTTTGTTTTGGTTTCTTTGTGCATTATAGTTGTTGATGTGATGTATGCTTAGTGCATTGATATATGTTATATGCATATGATATTATAGCTTAGTGCTTAGTAATGTGAATGAATGCTAGATCTGATCTATTTATATGTGTTAAGTGTTGGATGTATTAGATCTTGTGGAATACTGCGTTGCTCTATAATTAGGGTTTGGATCTGCGATGTAAATAAGGGTTAAATGCTAATGAATGTTAACTGCTAAGTTCTCTATTAAGTTATTGTAATCACATATCTGTGTCCCAGCTAGGTTATAGACATATAAGTCCTACAACCACCCCTACCTCTACTTCGGGTGAGACTTCATCTTCTTCGTAGGTGTTACCAAAAGGGTTGGTAGTTAGAGTTTTGTTGGTGCGTTGTTGAAGTGTTGAACCCTGGGTCTTCCCCTGTGCCAACAAATGGTTCCATTGTTGGGACCTGAAACTTTGATTGTTGGGAACTGGAGAAAAGAGAAAGCTCTGTGCGTAGATATGCTACCCTAGTGCGTAATATTCTACTTGACTTGCGGAGCTTTGTGCTAAAGAGAGAAGTCTGATCTGAATAAAGAGGTAAGATCTTAAAGCTTTGTGCTCTGAGAAAGGTAAGATAAGTGAAATGTTTTATTTCGAAAGAATGGATCTAGGTATGATTAATATATTTGGTCCTAGTCTGAAAACTAGGGTACAACTAGAAGAAAGAAGATTTTATATGAATAGATATGATAGAAATAGTGAAAGATATATTATTCCTATGAATAGAAATGATTGTTGGACTAACAAATGGATGAAAGATCCTAGAAATAATTTTTTTCAGACCCACCATTGTGATCCCAATGCATAGTACAGAAAAGGTTGGGGATCGTTCAAGAGAAAAAGAGGGTTAAATATTTGTTATAGTTGCAGAAAACCAAGAATATTGCTAAGGAATGCCCTGGTAGAGGTCCTATTTTCCTTTGTTGTAAGGCTACTGGACATGAAGTTTTGGATTTCCCTAAAATGATTGCCAAATTTGAAAATATGAATATGAGACAAGAAAACTATGAGACAGGCCAAGAAACTAAGGATAGGGTAGAACCCCAGAAAGAATAAGAGACTGTATTATTACAGATGAGAGAAACCCTAAATGATCACAGAGATATCATCTTATCATAGATCTTAAAAGAGAAGGAGCACATAGAAAAAAGAATAAGAGACTTTGACATAGACTATGTCCTGGATGAGGAAACACAGGTGAATATCATGATAGAAAGAACTTGGGAAATTTTGGGAAAACCTGATATAGTTCCTTCATTGGGAGGAATATTATTATTTAGAGGAAAGATAATAACCCTATGTGGAAGCCTTACCTTGATACCTATGAGTGATCATGGCACTTCGACAAAAGAATAATTTCAGGTCGTTAAGTTTGTTGAGAACAACACCCCATTTTCTATGAAAAACCTACATTAAACCAGATTAGATACGAAGGAAACAAGAAGAGGAGGATCTAGAACAAAAAAATCAATAACTAAGAGATTTCATGGCTAGGAGAATAGAACACATACTGAAAGAACAAGAGGACCAGTCAAAGATACTAAGGACCAAATATTTGGACGTCGAAGTTGAAATAAAACAGGAAGACATGAAACACCTGTCTGTACAAGAGAGTAGAGAACCTACCCCAGAAAGAGAAGAAGTATTAACCTCGAACCCTATGAAATATCCTCCACAATGAGAAGTTACCATGCCAAGAAGAGATAAGAGCGATAATGGAAAAAGGAAACCAATGACTTAGATTTCAGGAAAGAAAACCAGAAAGCTCAACAACAATAACAAAACATTAGAAAAGTTACAGGAAGTTCAAGGGAAGACTCTACAGAAAGAAGGTTTACAGAACTGGAACTTCGTCGAGATATCAGAACAATGAATATTGGCACTTCACCACAACAAATAAATATGACCGTTGGAGGCATCCCAACCGTTAGAACAACGCTCCAGAACAGCTATAAACATAGTTATTTCCGGAACATTCACCATTGGACCATTGGAACCACGCCATAACAGATGGAATTGCATTGATTGAGGCATTCCTTCCTGTTGGAAGGGTCCGTTATGACATTGTCTATTTATCCCATCAAGTGTTGCACCGAGAATTTTTTTCCCAATTGCGATTATTTGAGCCCACAAAGAACTAGTTTCTTTCACACAATGACTATTGATACCTCTCCATTCATTCTGTTACATTGAGTGTTGTTCACCGACGTGAGATATCAGATCTCAAGCGTTCATGTCGGATGAAATTAGTGCAGTAAGAAAATCCATCGAAGATATCCTAATATAAATCATGGCCGAGAAGGTGATGTCTGCAGGCTCCAAGCCTCGTCGACGAGAGGAGTGAAAGCATCCTCGTCGACTGCTCATGGATATGGACCATCCCGAGATGCGATAGAGAAATGGGAGAAGCATAATGATGAATTAGAAAATGTGAAGCTCATCCCATCTATCTTTCTCGAATACATCTCACCTCTGGCTAGCATAGTGAGTCGTGACAGTCTCCTGAGGGACTTCGACTACACCATCATCACTGCGTACCTCCCGAAGAGGATACACACAGTTAGATCATTGATGGAGAGGATTCCGATTTTGAAGATTAGTGACTATAACTTAGGAGACCGCAAGATCCATGGCATTCTCTCACCATACAAGTATTTGACCAAGACAAAGGGGAAGAATTCGAAGATCATCCCCCAGTCGTGGACCATGGACATCACGAGGACCACTATGTTGAACTTGATGGAGATACCACACTTCAGAAGACATCAGGAGGTTAACGCATGTGTTAAGCTCCTGCTTTCATTCTTCCATGGTGGTTATTTGTGGTTGGACAAGTGTATCATAGTCAATCTGATGTTGATCCATCGAATCACTAGATTAAGCATGCAAGGGCCTGACCCACAAGAATTTTATCTAGGGAAGTCTTAAGATCGTACCCTAGCGCAAACAATCAAAGACACCTATGGCAATGTGGAAAAGGGGAAGCGGGGATACAAGGTAGCCTCCATATTGAATGGTGTAGTGTGCCTAGCCTACCAATTGATTGTTGGTAAGCTAGTAAGAAAGAACAGACCCACGCAAGTCACAGGGTTTGCCGTTGACCTTGCAAGAAAATGCATGGAAGGGATACAAATGAACTGGGTGAGCTTCCTCATCAACCAGTTAGAGAACGACTATCACGAAGCTTAGGATCAGGGATATGATTTCCATTTTAGTTGGTTATTGATCCTCATCACCTTCATTTCTTGGGAGATGTTATAAGGTGCAACCTTCCCCGAGATTGAGCCATCATAACCCTTAGTCACGAAGTTCACCACGCTCTAGTATTCGAGTGACATGGCTAAACAATGGCATTCAAATGAAGTGTTCCACACCTATTACCTGCAATTGAAGAGGGATATCGATTCTTCCCATTGCATGACACCGAATACCCTACATAGGTTCATACCATTTGTGACGTTTCACAAAGATAGACATTTTATTTATATCACTACACGAGGAGACAAACATAAAGAAGAAATCCAATCTTACTACAAGCTCACTGAGGAGGACATGGAAGAAATAACTAAAGCGTATCCCATAAATCTCCTTGTACCAGTTGACCAAGAAGAACTTTCCGACCTCGACCTAATCAGAAGTCCTCTGGTCACTCGCGGAGAGTATGATGCACACAACAGTAGCATAAGGAAGAAAAATGAAGAGGTATAGAAGCTAAACAACGCATAAGAAGAGAATACTTCAGACTCACCTGGAGGGGGAGGTGATGACAAAGTAGACAAAGAAGAAGACAAAGGAGAAGAACAAAAGCATAAACAAGGTGAAGTAACACTTCCTAGGGACCCTATTGACAAAATTGATACCTCCAAGAAAAGAAAGGTTTCCCCCATGAAACCTACATCGCGGAAGAAGTCCAAAGATACTAAACTAGAGATGCAGAATATGCTCACGATGGATAACATAGATTTTATCATCATCTTTGTCTTAGATACCTCATAATATATATTACAGCGCAATGAATCCAAACAAGAGACCATGTATGAAAGAATTGAAGCAGAGTTGAAATGGGTACAACAAGCCCTCCACTTCGGCTGGACAGTGTCTACTGCACCCTTGTCATCAGAAGGGACAGAGTTGGGAGACGAACCTACCCAGCTCTGTTGAATAGCATATGCGACCAAAGATCACCTTCATCATGTTCAGGAAGAAAAGGAGAAGGCCATAGAGGCCCTGAAGTAAGAAAAAGAGGAAGCCAAAGAAAAATGTCGGGTTGTGCAACAAGAAAGAGATGACATCCAAGCCAAGTTTGCAGAGGATAGAGCGTAGATCCAGAAGGAGAAGGAACGGTTGCTCGCGGATAATATTGGAGTCAAAGAAGCAGTCATTAGAGCACTTTGCTCTGTGATAGGCTTATAATAGTTGGAAGAAGACCCAGTAGAAAGAAAATTAGGGAAGCTTGTCGAAGCCATTCAACAACTCCAACATAGGATAGTCGAACTGGAATTACAGACAATGCCAAGCACTCCGCAGGAAGTGCGAGATCTAAGAGAAGAAATTGAAAGGAGCATAGTTTATAGAGTAAAGGCATTAGCCTTAGAATGTAAACAACTCAGTAGTCGAAGTGCACAGACCTATGAGTGCCTTTCAAAGGACCCTGAGCTCAAGACACTGGAGTCATAGCTCTAGGAGGAAAACAACAAGAAGCAACAATGCACGTGCAGTTGAAGCTACTATCATCGGTCGAGAGGATGAAAAGAGACCAGGAACAATGCATGGTTCAGCAGAAGGCCCATGCCATTCAGAATAAGGTCATGGAAGTAACCCAATGACTCCATCTAGTGAAGGATGCAAATTGCATAATTTTTTAGGATATTGAAGGACAAGGTGCACATCTAGAACAAGTAGTCAATTTAGTTGAAAAATGATTGGAAGGACCTGTGACAGAGAAGGATATTCAAGAGTTCACCGAACATGAGGCTTTGGCTAAGAAATAGGTCAAAGAAGATTGAGACAAGCTAGAGGAATTTGAGGCAGAGTTACCCAAAGCAGAGTGACTCGGGATGAGTCACAAGTGAGTGTTTGGGGCTTGTTGGTTCTTGACCCTATTTTGGAGAACTTGGGTCATGTTTGACCAATTTTGGGACATCAACAAGCTAGTCGAAGGTGGAGTGCAAGGTGAAGCGAAGATCGCAGAATCTCAGCCTATTCTTAGGGCATGTTTTGGTTTAAGGTTTATGTAATGGGTATGGGATGTCAGACCATGGGTTTACCCATGTTTAGGCCCCATTTGTAATGTATAAATAGATATCTAGGCGATGTAGGAAGAGGCCAAGATGTTAAGTGCTAGAGTTTGACCTATGTGATTGTAAAGGCTTTGTGCTTAGTGTGTGTTAAGAACTTGTAAAGCTAAGTGCAAGTGATTGTAAGAAGATTGTGTGCATATTGTAAGAAGGATTTGTGCTTAAACGTAGCTCGAGGGAGGAGGATCTAGCGAGGTGTGCGTAGATCTCATTTCCTATGCGGATTAGGTTCTTGTGGCTCTGTGCTTGTAGAATATTGAGAGAAGATAATAAAGAAGAGAAGAGTTAGTGGACGTCGACCCACACTGGGGTGAACCAGGTATATCCCGTGTTGTGGTTTCTTTGTGCATTATAGTTGTTGATGTGATGTATGCTTAGTGCATTGATATATTTTAGATGAATCTGATATTATATCTTAGTGCTTAGTAATGTGAATGAATGCTAGATATTATCTATTTCTATGTTCTAAGTGTTGGATGTATTAGATCTTGTGGAATACTACGCTGCTCTGTAATTAGGGTTTGGATCTATGATGTAAATAAGGGTTAAATGCTAATGAATGTTAACTACTAAGTTCTATGTTAAGGTATTGTGATCAAATATATATGTCCCAGCTAGGTTGCAAACATCTAAGTTCTACAACCACCCCTGCCTCTACCTCAGGTGAGACTTCATCTTCTTCACAAGTGTTTCTGAAAGGTCCAGTAGTCAAGGTTTTGTTGG
>SNQJ01S0040651.1:61271-91891 GCA_010110895.2 Picea sitchensis | reverse complement strand
AGAGTATAAATAAGAGGCAAGGCTCTCTCATTTGAATCACACTTGAGAATATTGAATATCTATAGGTTTATGAGGTTTAAAAATGATATCTAAGACAAAATTATGAGGAAAGTGAAAAAAAGAAGGCCGAAATGCAAAGAAGGATAAATTCTTTTGATGGTGCTTTCTAAGGTATGTTATTTTCGGGTCATCTCACCATTTTCGCTATAACTTTTTTTCTATAATGATTTAGATCTTGAAATTTCTATAAAAGTGAGAAAACATATGCAATTATCTGTGGTTAAAAATTTAGCTTGTGGGTTGTTGTATTTTGGGAGTTACACTCTGTGGAAAATAGGGTTTGTGGCCAGTCCTGAAACTAGTCAAAATCAGGTGTTTCGGGTAAAAACGTCATAACTTCTTCATGACAGATCCAAATTCAGTGAGAAGAAATGAGTTGGTTAGGGTACAATATTTATTATTATTTGTAACATTTTTATATCATTTCATCAAATATTTTGTGCGGGGCACGCTCTACAAGGTCGCTCTCTAGAATAAGCCAGAATTCAGCAAGGTATGTCATTTTTCCTATAACTCCTTTTTTGAGAGGTTATAAGTAGTTCCACTTGGAGGAATTTCATAAAACACACTGAAGAACATTGTGTATCAGTTTCAGATCTTTATACATTACAGGTTTAAAGTTATGATTACTTCAAGTTAGGGTTGTTGACTAATCCAAAACTAGGCATGTGAGACCAAAGAAAAGTTTGATGAAAATGCTAGTATCTTGTTTTTAAAAGTTAAGGAAGGTTTGCAGGAATGTGATCATATACACCAGGTCTATTACAGAGCTATAAATCAGATTTTGATGATGAAATTGATGAGGGATTTTGGTTGAGGTACATGTTGAGTACATGGTTGAGACAAGTATTTGATGAGTTGGCACACATACATGAGGTGTTTAGTTGATGATGTTGGTACATATTGATGAGTCATAGTATTTGTAACATTTTTATATACCATCAACATTTTTAGTGGGGTACGCTCTACAAGGTCAGTCTCTAGAATAAGCCGAATTCAGCAAGGTATGTCATTGGCTTCTTCCTATAACTCCTTTTTTTGAGAGGCTATAAGTAGTTCCACTGAGTAATTTCATAAAACACACTGAAGAACATTGTGCATCAGTTTCCTATCTTTATACATGACAGGTTTAAAGTTATGATTACTCAAGTTAGGGTTGTTGATCAATCCAAAACTAGGCATGTGAGACCAAAGAAAAGTTTGATGAAAATGCTAGCATCTTAAGTTTCTTAAAAGTTAAGGAAGGTTTGGCAGAATGTGATCATATACACCAGGTCTACACATGTGAGCTATAAATCAGATTTTGATGATGAAATTGATGAGGGATTTTGGTTGAGGTACATGTTGAGTACATGGTTGAGACAAGTATGCTGATGAGTTGGCGACATACATGAGGTGTGTATAGTTGATGATGTTGGTACATACGATGAGCTCATATTTGATGAGAAGCTGATACGATTTGTACACAATTGGTTATGTAGGCTGTGCTGGTGGCTGGTCAGATGCACTTGTTTTATGGTGCACAGTTGCCATGTGCTGGCATGGCGAATTTGTTTATGGTACAAAGCTGATTACGTGCTCCATGCTAATGCATGGTTCATATTTCTTAGTACAGTTTACAATGGTATATCTCACAAAGATAGTGTGACAGTGATTCCAACATTCTACTTACTTCAAGGTGGAAGGATCTGTGGGCAAGGACAAAAAGTTTGTAGCCAATCAAGAACATGGGGTTGTAGCCCTTCTACTGTAGCCAAAGAATTGGGGAGTTGGATCTTCCCCGCTTTGTAGCTTGAGAAACTAGGTGTTGGAGCCTCTTTCCAAATGTTCTCTGAAACAAAGGAAGTTGGTGCCCAATGAATGTAATTCTTCAAGACATATAAGAAAAAGCATTCCGTGGTTTTCTCTCGATTTGGGTTTCCACGTAAAACACTAGTGTATTGTGTATGTGTATGATTGTTCATTTATTCATTGCTTATTTACTCTGCAGTTATTGGATAATAATGCTTCATTGATATAGCACTTGGATTATATGGTTAAAAGGGACCTTATTGCTTTATTACTAATTCACCCCCCCCCTCTCAGTAATCCAACAGATAGCCTTCAAAATATCACAATAGCCCTAGAGGATGAAGGATTCACCAATGAGATTGTGGAAGATCTCAGGGATGTGTACCATACTCAGTACCAAAAACCCTATGATATAGAAGGAGGTATTTGTGAAGAAAGTTGTCAACCCCTTGAAAAGGAACAAGAGTTTTCCCATGATTCGATAGAATGTAGTAAATATTTAACTAAAGAAGTGAATTATGAGGATCAAGCATTAGTATCCGCTCCGTCGTCCGATGAAGCTATCCAATATCCTATCTCTTCTACACAATATGAAGATAATGAGGTGATTCATTTTCCTTTCCATTGTTCTGATGACACTTTATTCTATGATTCAGAAGGTGAAGAAGTAAGGAACTGTTGGAAGAGCTAGGTCCTTCATTTTCTGATCAATACATGATTAAAGAGATGAGTTTTGGGGATGATGTACCAAACCCTCTTTCATTTGATGAAGTCATCGAAGCCATTGACGCTCCTGCATAACAAGAAGTGAACACAGTGATTTATTTCCCTTTCCAAGATTTTAATGATGCCTTATTTTATGATTTGGAAAGTGAAGAAGTATTAGAGGATCCTTTGGATTCTTTAAATATTTTATGTTATGACAAAGGTAGTGACATGGTTGATAATATTGACGAGTTCATACATGTTGGAATACGTAACTAGGATTTTATTGTTTCAGATGAGGATCCCATTTATGACATTGAGGGTCATTTCCAAATGTTTCCTTTACAACTATCATATGAGGTTACTAATGATTCTAACATTTGGAAACAAGGAAATGATATAGTTATAGACATCTCCAAGGGTGACCTAGTTCTATTTTCTCGTGATGATTTTCAGTCATACCTTGAATATTTTGATGAGTATTCATTTGAGCACTTGGATTTATTCTATGAAGAATATTATCAACCACCATTGTGCTCAGATCTTGATAGAGGTGAGGACATTGATTTCCCAAAGAAGGGTACTTGTGACAAGGTTATTCAACCCCCTTCTATTGCTTTTCCTCGCTATGTTAGTAAGGGTGTAGTTGGGAAACATGTCCCTTGCCTTGGATTTTCTCTAGGGAAAAGCCTACTTTTAGAATTCAAGGGTAGGTTGAATACCTTAAGAAGAATTGTATTATCTTAGTCTTTCAACCTTCCCTTAATAAATTTTCAATCACCCTTTAGGTTCATACTAGTCCCTTCCCAGACCTTAGGTTGTGAAGATGTCCAAGGTAGCCAACCTTCAGACTTTTTGAGTCATTTTTTTGAGACTTTGATTTTTCACTATCCATTTATGAGATGGATTGAGAAATTTCAAAGAAGTGTGACTTGGAATAATTTTTTCCCTCCCACCCACCTCCATGAGCTACACTTTACGATTTTTGATGATGTGATACATGTTCTAACTCATGTTATTTTTGTTCTTGACTTGTCATTGTTTTGGTTTATGATGAATCACAAAGGCAGGTATTATGAGATATTTCTAGGATGGTTTCACTGGTTATTTGACTAAACCGAAAATTCAACCAGTAGGTAAGCACATGAAAGTTTCACATTTCCATCCATTTTATATACCATATGCATATCTTGCTAGTGTAGTGTAGTTTCATTTTGCATTCTATCATTATGTATATATGCATGCTTTCTTTTATTCCACTATATTATATATGAGTGAGGGGTAATATCACCACCTTGATGATTATTGATACATTTGTTGAGATCTCACAAATACAGATCATACCAAATATGTTTAGGTTCTCATGCGCTCTACGGTGAGAACATGTCCCCGAGTTGGAGCCAAATGTTATCCCTTATCCTAGGGATAACTAAGGAGATCATGTATCAAGGCCCATGGGTCCTATACATGGAGTGTCGAGAGTTGGATGACTTGAGCATGGCCCTGGAGGGCCCATCTTTTCTTCAGTGAAACCCATCTATCAACAAGATCGTTATCCATCCCACCATCCTGGTCCTGAAGTAGAAGTAAGTCTTGCTCCATGAGGTAATGAGTCTGGGTATCATGGTATGTGTCAATCTAATTATTGAAGAACTTTAATATGTTTCACTAAGTTCTCCTTCATTTCATAACGTTTTCTCAAAAATTATGCTCTTTGACTTGCTCATACCTGGAAGGGTGACATGATGCCTTAGTAAGTTGATATCCCTTTAAGATGGGTTTCCACTGGGTGGGTCTATGAAAGGTCATCATCCATTCCCTCCATACTTACCACTTTCCATCATTATTCCTTCATTTTCCCCCCTACCTTTGTTTGGACATTGGGTTTGCCACACTAGGAAGGGTCGTACCTTTCCTTGTGGGAAGAAGGGGCTAAAGGCCTAAGGGGTAAACATAGTTGGAAAGAGTTAAAATCCAAAATTCAACCTTTGAGATGCTTTGCCCAGGGATTCCAAAGAAAGAAATAAAAGGCTTCTCAGTAATAAAAAGGGACCCGTAAGCTAAAACAAAACTCAAGGTACTAGTTGGTGGATGGGAGGTCTCATCATGAGATGACCTATTAGGTCCATGGGAATGTAGCATTATAAAACTACCATCTATATGGTCACCAAACTAAGATAGTGGCTCTTGGTGGCATAGCCAAGAGAAAGGGGGCCTCATCACGATCCAACTTTCTCATTTCTGTGAAATGCTTGTGGGTAACATTGTCACCTCTGGACACCATCCAGGAAAATGTCCCCCATATTTTCCCTTGAAAATAAAAAATACCAAAAAGAAATAAGACTAATAATAAAAGGCATTGAATGGGATAGGAAACAATGGCATCCATGATAAGGTGTATCTCTCCCTCTACAGAGGCACCCACATGCAAGACCTACATTTCCCTGTTATCACTACACCCTCTGTCCAAACATTTCCCCTACACCATCTCACATATTTACATGAACTATACTGAATCTCAGTTGGGAAGCACCCCAAACTTAAGGAGGATTATCCCAATAGTACATGCTAAGACCCTCTCCAAATCTGACTTGTTAAACTGCATAACATCTTTGAGCATTTGTCTGGGTAAAGGGGGGTTTGATGCACATGTTTGGGTGATTTTATTATTGGATTTGATTGACATTTATACGATCCCTGTGACTTATGAGCCCATGGAGGGCATAATTTTTGTTGTTGTAGGACTTTTCCTGATGGACAAGTACATATGGGGGAATGATTAGGTCGGACCTCCATGGGGCTGAAATCCCAACAGATGGATATTGTGATCCCACTATGGGGAGAGAGAAATCTAAAAATAAGCATGTTTCACCAAGGACACTCTGACAGACCTAGACCCAGGGGGGGATTTCCCTTCCTCTTGTACGTTGATCCTTGGAGTCCCATGACATCATCATTTTGACCCTAGACACCATCCAATTAGGGTTTTCATTTATGAGGATGGTTGTGTGCTAGTTGGAAGCTATGACAACATTTGGGGCCTTTGGAGGCCCAACGTTTTGCATCTGAGGCCTAGCGTTCCACCCTAGGGGGGAAACATCACCCTAGAAGGGCATGAAATCACCCTTGGATTTGATTTTAGGGTTTAATTAATGACATTTATGTAAAACCTAGATTTTTTATGTAATTTGGCCATGTCATCCTTCTAGTGACCTAATTTTAATTAAAGTTCATATTTATTTTATAAATAAGAGATAAAAACTCTCATGTTTTCATCATTCATTCATCACACAAGTGTTAGGTTTGAAATTTTTTCCCTTTTCAAGGGTTATTGACTGAAATTTTAGGCGCACTTCTTGGAGGAGTCTGTTTTCTGTGTTTTCTTTGATATTTTCATGGAGGAGGATCTTCAACTAGGGTTTAAGCTTGATTATTCTTGGTGAAGTAAGTAGAAAATATGAATTTTTTTATTGTGAATGAATGCTTATGCTAAATTTTAATTTTTCATGTCAAAGATTATGAAATTGCCTGCTTGAAACCCTAGGAGAAAGGAATAAGTTATTATCCTTTTCTCTATAATTTTCTATTTTTTTAAATTTCTCAAGAAGCACCTTATCTAGAAATGGATGTTAGAGCCCTACCACTGTATCACTCTAGTAACCCTACTTCATTTCGTATTGCATGTTTTATTTCAAATTTGTCTATGGAAAAGAGAAATCTCTAGGGCCTAAGTTGTCTTACTTTCTAGTAATTATTTCTCTCTAGGACTTGGATGTTTGAGGCCTTAGGTTATGAACACCTTTGTCATCGTTTCCATCTCCTTGACATAATACTATCATTGCTATTTTCCTCTAAGAGTTTATGTTGTTATCATTGACTCCATTACCCTAAAAGGCACTAGTCTACTCACTACAAGTGATTGATTGATCAAACAACTTTCAAACCATCTTCCTTGGAGCATTTACTAACTTATACTAACCCTAGATTATCCAAATTCATTGAATAAATTGATGTTGTCGAATTGTTTTTCTACATCTATCTAACAATATAAAATTAACCCTAAAAGTGACATGTTATGCTAGCTAGACATTTCTAAAACTACTTGTGACTATCTAATATCAATTTTCCATTTAAAGCTATTATTTCAAGTCCTTTCTCAAGCATTTTGAAGCATAATTATTGTGTTTGTTACAAATTTATCATTGTTTTTATAAATAGTTATACTGCTTCAATTTTATATCAACTAGCCTATTTTCTAAGAGTTCATTTTCTTATGAAGCATTAATATCATTTTGGTACTTAGAAAGTGAACTTTTTTCTCTTTGTTGTCTTGTTCTCGGTAGGCACATAATATTACTCTTTTTCTTCATCTCTAATAAGACTCAAAGAACCTTTTGACTTGAGTGACCTGTGAGAGGGAAGGGAATTTATTGTATCATTTTCCTTAGCCTTATCAAACCCCCAGGTCACTGGGGATGTCTCCTCCGGGGTACTGTGGCATACTCTTAAATAGAAAGGGGTTTCGACAGTGATAGGTCATTCCCTGTAACGCCAATTTTGTATCTAGTTTCCTTGGGATTTGGGAAAGTAGAAATTTTGCGATAATAAGCATCATTGAGTTATATGAGTACACATAACAATTCAATTGTTATCTCAATACTAAGCATGAAACAAGAACATGCTAATTATAGGTATTTCTTGTATGTTTACTCGTAGTATAATGTACATATCCTTATAGTAATGAATATAGTGAATCAATGGGATTACTAGTCAATAGCTAAACTGTTGCAAGTTATGTAAACTAACATGTATCATAACCACTATCAATCCACATATTTACAGTAATTAGATCCATATAAGTAACATTACACTTAACCTGGGTTCACTATGCTCTAAGCTCTATACTAATCAATGAAGCTAGGTAAGATAACTAGACACACGCTTGTATGACTCTTATTACTGATCAATTCTACCTTTCAATGATTACAGTAATAAGGTATCTTTATGATAATACTAGGGACAAATTCATCCTTGTCCATGTACAAGGACAATATAGAATTCAATCATGTCCATGTACAGGGACATGCCCAAATTCATCCCTGTACATGGAAATGGCAGAATTCAACCTTGTCCACCTCCTAAAACATAAAATTTATAAATAAATTAAAATTAAATTAATTTAAAAAATGGCTTTGAATTACCTTCAACCTGAAGCAAACACAACCAACAACAACAAGCAACAAAAACCAACACCAACCAATGCCAAAAACAACCAACAACAACAACCAACACTAACAACAACCAATGCCAGCAACAACCGTGGCCAACAATAACCACTGCCACCAACAACCAACACTAACAAAAACCAAAAAAACCACCAACCAACAAAAACCAATGAAAATGATCAAATTACTCTCACCACGAAACTCTCAGCAGTTCGAGAAAGGGTCAAATGACCGATGTGTCGGGGATATATAAAAAAAAATTCGGTTGGAAGGTGTTTTCAGATAAAAACCATTTTCGACTGAAAGATTATTTCTATTGGAGTTTCTTCAAACACATCTAATATTTCTTTTTCCTAAGTTTTTTCCTTGTTTATTAGTCATAATTAGTCATTATCCAAACTCCTGTATTTTAGGGGATAATATTCCACCTGGAGAATATTCTCTTTTAGTTGACACTTCAGTTTGACTAGTTGAGTTGAGTTTAGATGTTGCATTGATTTTGTCACCATGAAACATTAGGATAATCACCATGATAATTCAAACTTGCATTGATATCATCAACATACTGGAACATTAGCCTTGATTCCCTAATTTAACTCCTCACTACTCTTTGTTCAGTTAGTTAACGGAAGACTAGTTGACTACTTAACTCAACTAGGTGGCATTTCACTCCCGTAACTACCTGAGAGACTAGACTAGGTATAAATTAACTCCCGTAACTATTGGTGTGTGTCCATATCAGTCAATACCACCACTATAGTGCATTGGTTCTCCTCTAGTGTGCACT
Organism: Picea sitchensis; assembly: GCA_010110895.2. Taxonomy (NCBI): domain Eukaryota; kingdom Viridiplantae; phylum Streptophyta; class Pinopsida; order Pinales; family Pinaceae; genus Picea; species Picea sitchensis. Next base: position 83,323 of record SNQJ01S0040651.1, on the reverse strand, counting down.
CATTGAGTTATACAGAGTATATCATGTGTAAATCATTCATTATTCACAATGGTCAATGAGAATTCTTTCATTCGTTCTCTCCTTATTCTTTCTCCAATTCTCTATGCAAATGTGTGTATTATTGTTTATCTAGATATATTCTATCCAATTTCAACACATTTACATGGTATCAGAGTTGACAGAATGCTAAGAAAAAGATAAACCATTTTTTTTTGTAGGTACAAAAGATTGAAGATAGCGGAAAGATGGATTTCCAAAAAGAATTCATTCTTACACCTTACAACTATTTTGCATGGAAGGAGAAAATAACCATACATATCCAAACCAGTATTATTTCTCTCGATCTCCTTTTTCACATATCTTCTTGTAACACTCCCAATGAAGCCTAGAAAACTTTGGAAGGGCTCTTTGGAAAACAGGATGAGATAAGGGGACACATGATGGAGGTGGATCTACTCACATTGGATCCAAAAAGATTCAACAATATCCAATATTTCTTTACAAAATTTAAAGATTTACTATCGCAAATCAAATCTTGAGGGGTTGATAAATCAAAGGAGGAGAAAAAAATGGTTCTCACCATTCTTTCCGAGATCAGTCCTGAATTCTTTGTATTTGTATCCACATTCCATACTGTCATATTCGCCTCTGGAGCCACCTGGAAGATGTTTTCTCTTGAGGACTTGATCGAATCCTTGACACAAGAGAAAACCAATCTCATCAACATGGGAACAATCAAAGGCCCAAGGGTGCATGCACTCACTATGCATGATGGAAGCCACAAATATCATAAATCTAAAGATAAATATAAATGGAAATATCATGCACATCCGAAGAAGGAAGGGTACACAAAACCTTTCACCGATGCCTCCAGATCGAAAGGAGAAAAGGGAAGAAAATTAAAAAAATGCACGTAATATCACAAAGGATTCCATTCAAAATCCACATGCATGAAAAAAAAATAGATATGATGTCTCAAATACTTCAGCAAAACAACCTTAGAGATCACATACCCAAGGGTGTGAAGAAGAAGAAGCTAGAAGATCTGAATTCCAAGAAAGGCAATTCTAGCCATGCCTTGATTTCCATCAACTCCTCTCCTGATGCTTGGATCATTGATTCAGAAGAATCACATCACATGGCTAGCTCAAAAGTAGTATATTATTCTTTGGATGCATGTAAAGGTACTCCTATTCTAATGGGGGACAACTCTTCTATCAAAGTCACCAGCAAAGGAAGGATTGAACTCACCAACGAAAGCTTGAAGAATGTGATGCATGTTCCCAAACTTTCTATCAACCTTCTCTCTATGTATCATATGACGAACTCCGGCATAGGAAATAAATACGTATTCACACCAAATTTTATGGACATCTATGACATGCAAACCAACTCCAGGGTTGCTACCAGTGAGGTAAATCATCAGTCTAGATTGTATATGTTTTTTGAAGTCATTGAACCTAATTCTTCTTTAATGCTTACTCATGCTGATGAAAGTAGTAGGATATGGCATGAAAGGTTTGGACATTTGAATTTTAGATACATGCAACAAATTAGAAAGAATAGATTGGTTGATGGTCTACCAGACATCCATTTCTCCGAGGGAGTGTGTGAGGGATGTGTTCTCGGGAAACAACCTCAAGAGAAATTCGATAAGGGAAAGTCTAAAAGATCCTCCACACCTTTATATCCGATCCATAGTGACCTTATGGGTCCTTTTCTGCATCCATCAATCAGAAAAGAGAGGTTTGTTCTCATTTTTGTTGATGATTTATCACGTTTTACATGGATCTACTTTCTCAGGAAAAAATATGAGGTCTTTCAACACCTCAAAGATTTAAAAGCCCTAGTTGAGACACAGTCCAGAAAGAAGATCAAGTTCCTCCAAACAGATAATGGAGGAGAGTATGAAAATCATGAGATCCATAATATTTTCCATGAGGCAGGGATCCATTTGTATCACACAGTTCCCTATACTCCACAACAAAATGGAGTTGTCGAGCAGAAAAACAGATCTCTAAAGGATATGGCATCTTGCATGTCACATGAAAAGTCACTACAATAGAGACTATGGGTCGAACCACTTAATTGTGCAACATACATCCAAAACAAATCCCCCCATAGATCTATCAAGGATAAGACCCCCTATGAGGCTTGGAGCGACCTCAAACTAGAAGTGACTGACTTTCACATTTTCGGTTCACGTGCATGGGCCAGGATTCCCTCTGAAATGAGAAAGGCAATTTATCCATAAAGAAATAAGTGCATTTTTGTTGGATACCTCGACGATGTGAATGGATATCGGATTATGTGTCTTTCCTCGAACCAGCTCATCATTGAGTGTAGTGTCCAATTCGAGGAAAGTGTCTCACATGTACCTCAGTCGCATGCAGACACCTTCACTCTTCCACCTGTCCGAGATGATGAGCATGCACATGCCGACTCTTCTTCAGATAAGAGTTTTGATGCATAGGACTTAGATGATTCAGATTCAGATTTAGTATAGTCAAATGCATATTCAGAGCATCTAGATGCAATTATAGAGCCAAAGTAGAGGCTCAAGTTGCCACATAATACTCTTCAGGATGCAAGGGATCTCTTTGGTGATCCAACCGATACTAGGAGGACTTGATCTAATTTTGAGGATCCTCCTGTTGCACTCACTATCACTGAACCATTTCATTCCAGGCATCTTTTCTTGGTTCAGTCTTCAAATCCACAGTCTTATGGAGAGGGTACTGGAAATCCCTTTTGGGAATCTACCATGCAGGAGGAGTACAAATCCCTCCTCAAGAACCATACTTGGGATCTGGTTTCCCTTATTTCTAGTAGGAAACGTGTCATTTGCAGATGGGTCTATAGGACCAAGAGCGCAGTGGATGGATAGATCAACAGATACAAAGCAAGGCTTGTCACCAAAGGATTTCAGCAGGTTCATGGTATTGACTATGATGAGACCTTCACTCCAGTAGCAAACATGGATTCCATAATATTATCACTTGCCATTATGGCATCTAAGGGATGGGAAGTCCATCAGATGGACATGAAGAATGCATTTCTTCAAGGTGACCTCTCTGAGGAGATCTACATGGATCATCCCCAAGGATCTATGCAGGACTCATATTTGGTTTGTCGACTGAAGAAGTCACTTTGTGGCCTCAAGAAGGCTTCGAGGGCATAGTATGCCAAGATGGACTCCTACCTGTTGTCACAAAAATTTGTACGTTGTAAATCAAACCCGAATGTCTACATGTTCAAGATGACTAATTCACTTCTACTTTTATTTCTGTATGTCGATGATTTTTTGATCACGAAGCGCTCGACTTCAGTGATTGTTGTAGTCAAGAGTATTCTACATGATAAGTTTCTGATGACATAAATGGGTCCGCTAGACTTCTTCCTTGGACTTAAGATTAGTCAAGAAGCATCAGGCATCAAACTGTCTTAGGCCGAGTATGCACGAGATCTCCTTGAGAGATTTCACATAACAGACTACAAGTCTGCGTTGACTCCTTTCCTATCAGGATTCAAACTTGAGGATGGAGGGGAGACTCCATTAGTCAAAAACACACTGTACATACAACTAGTGGGGAGCTTGTTGTATCTCACACACTCTAGACCAGACCTCTCATAGTTTCCAGGTTCATGCAGGAGCCGCATGAGCTACATTGGAAAGCAACAAAGTGTATCCTTCAATACGTTTAGGGCACCATTACCTTTTGGATTCATTATGCAGAAGACTCTACATTATATCTCATTGGGATTACCAATTCTGACTAGGTTGGCGATAACACTAATCGCAAGTCCACATCTAATTACTCATTCAGTCTTGTTTTTGGGCTTATCTATTGGTCGAGCAAGAAGCAAGCTACCATTTCTCTATCTTCAGCCAAGTCAGAGTATAGAGGGGTAGTTAACATAACCATTCAGGCTATGTGGCTACAAAATTTTCTCAATGAGTTGGGATTTCAATTTCACTGGCCTATGATCATCTGGTGTGACAACCAGAGCACTATGAAGTTCTACAGAGATCCATTTCAGAGGCAGCGGACGAAGCACATCGAGATCCACATGCACTAAATCTAGGACTTAGTACATGAGGGGATCATCGAATTACAGTTCTTGTCCTTCAATAGAACAGACAACATACATCTTCACCAAGACCTTCACTAAGCAAAAGTTCGATTCTATGCAAAGTCATCTTGGAGTGAAGGACATAGTTGCCTACAACTGTAGTTCTTCTTTTTACATACATTGTACCTTGAGGGGGGGGGGTTTCCCATAAGGTGTTCCCTCTTTCCTCACTTTATTTCAGTGTATCTTTTGTATTTGGGTACCTAACATGGCCTCGTTGCTAGGACCCATTCTTTATTTTCACCATAGTGATGTTTGGGGAGGGTGTTGGAGTTACTTCACACACACTTAGGATTTGTTTTTCCTAAGGTTTTTCCTTGTTTATTAGTCATAATTAATCATTATCTAGTATCCTATATTTTAGGGTAGAATATTCCACCTGAAGAATATTCTCTTTCAGTTGACACTTCAGTTTGACTAGTTGAGTTGAGTTTAGATGCTGCATTGGTTTTGTCACCATGAAACATTGGGATAATCAACATGATAATTAGACCTTGCCTTGGTATCATCACCAGACTGGTGCATTATCCTTGATTCCTTGAGGTAACTCCTCACTACTCTTTGTTCAGTCAGTTAAATGAAGACTAATTGACTAGTTAACTCAACTAGGTGGCAGTTCACTCCCATAACTGCCTGAGAGACTAGACTAGGTGGCAGTTCACTCCCATAACTACCTGAGAGACTAGACTAGGTGGTAGTTCACTCTTGTAACTGTTTTTGTGTGTCCAGATCACTCTAGACCACCACTATGGGGCATTAGTTCTCCTCCAATGTGCACTCATTGAGTTATACAAAGTATATCATGTGTAAATTATTCATTATTCACAACGATTAATGAGAATTATTTCATTCTTTATCTCCCTCTTATTATTTCTCCAATTCTCTTTGAAAATTTGTTTATTATTATATAGCTAGATATATTCTGTGCAGGTTCAACACATTTACACTTTTGGTCAAAAATATGTTATCGAATGAAAAAAATCTGCATGTATTCTTTCAACCGAAAAGATGTTACCGGATGAAAAAAATCCATCTGGATAATATGGTACATGACAGTCGAGGATGTCATCATGGTACCGTTAGATTTTATTTCTAAAGGTTCGACCAAAAATGTTTTTGGCCAAAAAAACTTGTCTTTCAGTTGAAAGAATTAGTAGTTCGGTCGAAAAAAGGTCACTAGGAATTTTGGAGACCCGATTCTCACAAAAGTGTTACCCAGCTTCATGATTTTACCTGGATATGTTGAGTTGTATTTGTGTCATTTAGAGCTAAAATAACATCTTAGTCATTTTCCTATAGCATCATATTGATACAATTGTGAAGTTTTTTGTAAAAAAAATTACATATGAAATGTTTTTCATACTTAATTGTGATCCAGACATCATTATTCCAGGTATTTCTTGTTGATCATTAGCAAGAGTACAATTTGTATAAATTGATGTGAAGAGTCATAATATAATTATGAATGGAAAGATATAAGATAATGTGAAGAATCATAAGGTCACTTTCAGGGTGGGGTAACAAGGAGACAAAACAAATAAACTTAAGAGGGAGGGGAAGATTCAAAGGTATTAATAATGCCATATCTTGTAAACTTTGAAAAAATAAAAGAATATCACACTCAATGAAATAAGTGTATTAGAGTAAGGGATAATACATGAATTTATATGAAAATAAGTTGTGTTACTACTCCATGAAATAAAATTACAGTTGAGAAATTAGGTAAACATACATCGTGCAGCCTATATCCAATTTCTTCTCTTTAAAATGTAGGATAATACACTACACGGAAGAAGGAAAATAACCACCATTCAAGTTGTTGATAAATACTTAGTGTTGTGATATACCACCTAGCCTAGATTTATGTTAAATATTCATTACCTATTAGTGTATTTAATTTTGGTGGGTTTGATAAGACCTTCATATCCTCAAATCATAATCTTTTAGTTCCCTCAAGATTCAAGTCCGCCCTTGTTATGTACCAATGCCTTGATAATGATAAAAAAACAATGAGTAACAATTCACTTCGAGGGGGAAACCTTCGTTTACAATATATTCAATGTACAGGATTATACAAGATGATACTAAGATTATGTCTCCTTGTTATATATATATATAGGAGACAAAAGGTACAATTATAATGAAAGGGTATAATGAAGTGTTGTAGCCTACATAAAAATATAACACTAGAAATGTAATAATTCAATATCTAGGGATTAATAAGGGGTTTTATACTTAACATGGGGCTTTGTCTTGGCATTAAAGTGCCCCTCCCTTTCAAACAAGTGTTTTCTTCAACACTTCACTAACTATGAGTGTCTCTGCATGAATAACTCATCTTCCGATGTCAATTCTTCCATTTGATGCAGTACCCAATAATAGTTGTATTTCGCAACTGCTTAAACCATTTTTCAAGGATTGTTTCTGGTTCTATTATGATTTTACCCTCTTAATTAATTTCCGGTGAAACAATTTGGACTAGAATCTTGTTATCAACTACCTTCTTTAATAAAGAAACATGGAAGACTAGATGTACATGTGACGATGGACGCAACTCCAATTTTTAATCCATACTTCCAATCCTTTGCAACACCTTATAGGGAAGATAATATTTGGGTGTTAATTTATTTCCCTTATTTTGTTACTTGAGGGACATTTGTTTATAGGGTTGTAGCCTAAAAAATAACCAATCCCCCACTTTAAATTCCCTTTCACTGTGATGTTGATCTGCTTGTTGCTTAATCCTATTTTGTGTCATAACTAAGTTTCCCTTCAATAGTTTGAGAACCTATTGCTGGTTCTCTATGTGGTCCTCTACTGCTTGAACTTTTATATTCCCTTTCAAGGGCAATGTGATGGATGGAGGATGATATCCATAAAATCTTAGAAATGGGAACATTTTTTATGAAGTATGGAAGGATGTGTTGTACAACCATTTTTACAATGGAAACCAATTTACCCATTATGTTTTCCCTCTATACATTTATTCACAATCTTAGTTTTCCTATCAGATTGAGGATGGTAGAATGAGCTATGAGACAATAAGTACCCAAACAAGAACATAATTTAGTCCAAAAATTTTCAGTGAAAATTTGTTACGGACCTAACCTACTTAACCCCTCAAGTGGGTAGAATAATATATCTTCATGTAATAAAGGTCAATATTAATAAGGCCTAGTAATAAGGACGAATAAGTCAAATGTAAGAAGACCTAATAGAATATTTCACTTCTAGAAGGATCTTCCTCTAGATTTTTTTTTTGGATAAATAGATTTAGTATAAATAGGAATAGAAGGGTATGAGAATTTTTGTCTTGGATATTATTTTAATAGAGCTCTGATCCACTAGAGGTTTCCCCCTCGAAGAGGCAAGTTAACATTTCTCTCAGTAATAAAAGTGTTATTTCTGGTGTTATTCTGGTAGTATTCTGGTATTATTATGGTATTGTTCTGGTTATATCATTGTTTCCCTACCATTTCTATCTAATTATTTATGTTATGCATACTATTTTATATCTAGAATACTACAAGTGGTATCATAGCACCTTCCTCAGAAAAAAAACTATGGGTTAATGTTTTTCAGGGTAGAGATGTATTCCAACGTCTTAAATATAAAGAGATATTTCATTACACGCATAAACCCGCGACTGGGGTTTCATACACGTAGGAAATACAAGTGGTACTTAAGCGCACATCTGTTGGCCACCCTTGTAAACCATGTTGGTACCTCTTCGAGTGGTAGCGCATCAGACAACACCTGTATACAGATCAATCTAGATCTCCTAAATCCCTCCATAGATAAATCGAATGGTTGCCTGGCTGATATAGTGCCATTGAGAAATACACTTGAGAAGATACTCTCTAGTACCCGGGTAGTTGGTTAGTACGGCTAAGGGAACGATCTATCCTCCTTAGTTGGTGCCCTAAGATATTGGGCCAAGTACTACTATTATACCCCGCACGTATATCAGAGAGCTATAGCATAGGGAAAAACCTTGTCTGTAGAACCCTTGAATACCCTAACCCTTGGGATAGAAACAAAAACGTAACAGACAAGATCTATTGTTGCACAACTGCGTCTTCTACGTTTGGGTTGCAAAATTACTACACATTTCTTCTTGTTAAGAATTTGGGAATTTTGTCATTGCAGTATTCTTCAAGTTGGAGTATAACTCTATGGGAGTAAAAAACAAAAACAAAAAAAAATGGTGGTCCCAACGACACACTTATTTGGGACCTATTCCATTGGATTCCCCTTTTCTCCTTGATCACAGTCTTACCCTTCATTTTTAATCCTTTTTGTTTCAGTGGGCATGACCCCTTCCCAATTTCCCTATTTTTTCTCTTATTCCATTATATTTCCCTTCCCGCATTGATCGTCATGGTACCTATCACTTATAATTCCTTTTTGTTTGGTCCCACCCACCCATTTTTCCTTACCTGCACTTCCCTTTTCCAAATGGCCATCGCTTTCAACCAAGAACTCCAAGCTTCCATCAATCAAGCCCATGCCTCCATCAAACATATGTCATATGATATTGTCTCTACCAATTCTCGCATATCAAAAGTAGAGAAACAATTTGACACCATGGAAGCCAACTTCACAACCCAATTTATCTTCGTCCAGTTTGTTGTCAATCAATTGTTGAACCACCCTATGGGTCCTTCCTCATAAGCCCAAACCGATGCTATTGATTCCTCCCAATATCTTCATTTTAAATACAAATCCTTTCATCGTGAACCTTGTATTCCCCACATAGAGGTCAATAAATTTGATGGCTCTAATCCTACAGGTTGGGTCACTCAAATGGAGCATTATTTTTCTCTGCATGGTATTACTGACAAGTTGGAAAAACTTCGCTATGTTGTCCTCTATATAGATCCTAAATGATGGAAATGGTGGAAATGGCATAAAAATTCATGTTAGGGGTATATTTTCTAGACCCAGTCTGTTTCAGAGATATGTGCCCGCTTTTATACTGAGACCCTCTATCTCGGACATTTGACCAAGTTGAAATAATCAGGCACAGTGGAACACTTTATCACTGCTTTTGATCATTTGGTCTTTCGAACAGAGGGCATGTCAGATGCGTTCTTCTGTGAATGATTTATTAGTGGAATCAAGGATGAAAATTGATCCCAGGTTCTCATGTCCCTCCCTCAGACTTGGTTGGAAGCTACTAAACGTGCTAAAGAGGCCCAACAAGTTGTTTTTTCCTAGAACAAAAAATCCATTTTTTGTTCCTCGCCCTCAACCCACTAATCCTAACCCCCCTGTCACTCCCCTCAAGGTCCAAAAACTAACTAGGGATGAAATGGTTGAATTCCAATTGAAGGGTCTTTGTTATAATTGTGATGAAAACTATTTTCTAGGGCACAAGTGTAAGGAATGAAAAAAAATTATGGCCATTTTCGAAGATGTTCTTGAAGATGATGTGTCAGTTCCCCTTGTTGAAGATCTATCCCTTCCCAATTCTACCCAGGAGCTTATTGACCCACCTAAAGTTGACCCACTTATTTCCATGCATGCCCTCACTAGATTTTCTTCCCCTCAAACCCTCAATCTCATTGGCTATATTAAGCACATGAAGGTCATCATCATTTTTGATAGTTGTATCACCCAAAAATTTATTCATCATCGCATTGCCCAGGAAACCAATTGCTATATCCATGATGTCAATCATTTTCAAATCATGATAGCCAATGGTGGGTCCATAAGATGTGGTGGGTGTCATGAAAATTTTTGTCTTCAAATTGGACATTACCACCTGAAATCTCATATGTTTTCCATTCACATGGGTGAATGTGACATTGTGCTAGGTGATGAATGGTTACACACTTTGGGTCCCATTCTTATGGATTTTAAGGAATTAACCATGCAATTCCAACATGAGGGACAACGGTATCAATTCCAATCTCTCACAGTTGGTTCTCCTGAGATCATTAGTTCCCATCGCATGGGAAATATCCTAAATAAAGGCCACTCTGATATTATTTCTCAACTCCATTCTATTCAAGTCGTTGAGACACCCTTTGTACATCCTAACCTCCAAGCTATCCTTTCCACTCATTAAGCTATTTTTTCCACTCCTTAGGGACTTCCTCCTTCTCACGGTGTTCATGATCATTCCATTCCCCTTGTTCCTCATAGTATTCCTCCCAATTTCCTCCCTTATTGTCATCCCTTTTCCAAAAATAATGAAATTGAGAAAATAGTGCAGGAATTTCTCCAAGATGGTGTTATCTGCCCGAGTACCAACCCTTATTCTTTCCCTATGGTCATGGTACTTAATAAAGAAGGTACTTGGTGCATGTGTCATGAATTTTGTGCCCTCAATAAACTCACCATCAAGGACACGTTTCCGATTCCTTTAATTGATGATCTCTTGGATGAGCTAAGTGGTGCTTAGTACTTCACTAAACTTGATCTGCATTCTGGCTACCACCATATGCATATGCAAGAAGCTGAAATACCTAAGACTTCCTTTCGAACTCATGAGGGTCACTATGAGTTTTTGGTCATGCCCTTTGGCCTGTGTAATTCCCCCTCCACCTTCCAAAGCCTCATGAATCATCTCTTCCATCCCTTTCTCCATCATTTTGTCTTAGTTTTCTTTGATGATATTCTCATCTATAGAAAAACTTGGCAATCCCATATTTCCCATGTTCATCAACTTCTCCATCTACTCTCTCAACACCAAATTTTCCTCAAACTCTCTAAATGTTCCTTTGGTGCCTCAGAAGTAGAATACTTAGGTCATATTGTTGGAAAGGCTAGTGTCCGGGTGGATCCTAAAAAGATTGAAATAATGTAGGATTGGCCTCGCCCCAAGATTATCAAAAGATTGCATGGTTTTTTGTGTTTAACAAGCTATTATCGCAAGTTTGTTCATAATTATGGGAAGATTGCAGCCCCTCTCACTTCTCTCCTTAAAAATAATTCTTTCACTTGGACTCTCACAGCGGATCGGGATTTAAAATCTTTGAAGGCAGATATGTGTACTACTCCGATATTATCTCTTCTTGATTTCACAAAGAACTTTTTCCTGGAATGTAATGCCTCATGCGAAGGAATTGGCGCCGTCCTTATGCAAGAAGGAATACCTTTGGAATTTACCAACAAACAATTTTTAAAACACCATTTGGGCCAATCAATCTATGAAAAGGAAATGTTGGCTATTTTTCATGTAGTAGGTCTCTAGCGCCCTTATCTCCTGGGGAAACGCTTCCAAATTAAGACAGGTCATCAAAGCTTCAATTATTTTCTGGAGCAATGAACTTCCTCCCCAGAGCAATAAAAATGGGTAACTAAGCTCTTTGGTTATGATTATGAGATCATTTACAAGAAAGTCACAAAAAATGTGGATGTTGATGCTCTTTCTCGAAAATATGAAGATGAAGGGTCCCTTTTCTCCCTCTCCTTCATTGTACCATATTATCTCCAAGCTATGCTCCAAGAATGGCTACATGATCCTAAAATCTCACATCTAATCCAATAATTGCAAGCCAACTCTCTAGTTTCCCCAGTTTACTCTTGGCACAATGATGAGCTTCACTACAAAGGCCATTTGTATTTAAGTAAACAGTCACAACTTAAACCCACGATGATTTATGAGCTTCATGCTACTCCCATAGCTGGGCATTCAGGTTTTACTAAAACCTATGACCAGGTCAAACACTTTTTTGTTCTGGGATGGTATGAAAAAGGACATTCACACCTTTGTATTAGAATGTAATGTTTGTCAATGAAACAAAGGAGAAACCATCAAACCTCCTGGAACACTCCAACCACTTTCAATTACACCCACTATTTGGAGGGACATCTCTATGGATTTTATTGTGGGATTACCTAAATCAAGAAATAATTCAGTCATCATGGTGGTCGGGGATCATCTTTCCATGTATGCTCATTTTTGTGCTCTTCATCACCCATTTACCGCATCCATTATGGCTAAAAATTTCATGGACCATATTTTCAAGCTTCATGGAATGCCTCATTCTATTGTTTCTGATCGAGATCCCAATTTTACTAGCAATTTTTGGCAAGTTCTATTCATACTACAAGGAACCCAATTGCATCTCTGCAATACCTATGATCCCCAGAGTGATGGTCAAACTGAAGTTGTCAACAAGTGTTTGGAGACTTATTTGAGGTGTGTTGAGGAAAAGGTAATAAAAACCTTGCTCAATCATTTTTAGATCTTTTCTGGATAAGAAAAAATAGTTGGGGATGTCACCCAAGGTTTATAGCCTAAAAAATATTCACTTAATCCACAAGTATCAAGTACAAAGGATCAAGGATGATTTTATGTTATAGCAATGTACAATAAAATTAAACAAAGCTATGTGACAGTATACATAATTTACAATAATGTAAACATGAATATAAAAGAAAAAGAAAGAACCATATCTCATGAAGACACATATGTAAGACAAAAACAATAATATGATTTTATTTCATTATGGGACACAAAACTGAGTTCTCTTTTACAAACCCCTGCAAGGGTAGGGACCAAAGTCAGATTTAGAAGCCTTCGATGGGAACCATACAAAAAGACTCTAACAACATAATAAAAATGAAACTAATGATCTAGACCGGATTTCCACAACATGTTACCACTTGACTCTACAAGATATTCTTTATCAATCATGAAATTTAATTCATAAACAAACAAGAATACATAGACTGCCAAAGATAAATAAAACACCTTTAAAACAAGCTGCTGAAATATGTGATTCAGTTTTGAATCCTGCTGCCTTCAATAAGACCCTACTGTCATCCAGAGGATTAAGCTTTCTAGTAAACTCAGAATTAATGAAAACTAAAAATATCTCACTAATATAGACAAAACCTTTTGGTTGTAGTTCTCCTTCTATTATCTCCCCCTTTGTCTCTTCATTTGATTTAGCTTTTATTCTCTCTCAAAAGTTATGGTAGTTGAACTAACTTTCTTTAGTTAATTCAAGTTAACTTAACTAATTAGTTTGAGACAGATAAATAATAATAACATATAAATAAGGGTATTTAAATAATAACTAAATAGGTGGAACCCCTTGTGATTCCTAATTATTTCCTTTTATAATTATCTGTCATAACAAATATTCAAATCATTTAATTCAAAAATATCTCCTTGTAACTCTCGCTTCATATATATATGCTCAAATGACAAATACCAACATAATGTAATATAATCATGTCCCCAAAAAGAATTATATCCAAGTTGTCCAACCAAAAATGCTCAAATGAATGTTGTTGTCCAAAACAATGTCAAATATATGTTTGTTGTTCAAAACTTTATCAAAATAAAATAATAATTCCTTCAACATATAAAACAACCTCAATCATCAAAATCCATATTTACTATGTGAGGCATTATGTCTCTTCTTTTTGTTGTCCCCTGCCTCTGTTACTTCTACCATTACTATTGCTGCTGAAAAAAAACTCAACCTGTAGCAATATTCAGTAAGTTATGAAAAGTTCTTAATAACCCATACATGAAACTCCACTTAAATAAATCAAGAGTTGGCTCTATTATCTACTGTAATACATATGAAATCCATCCATAAAAATTCCATTTATTAACTGCCACATGAACATGGAGTTTATAGGGTCATTGGGAGCATGGGGGGTTTTTATTGTACGCAAAATAATATCATGGAGGGGGGAATATACATGGATATTGTTCAAGAAATCATAAAAACAATCAAGCTATGTATATAACCAACTCCCAAAACACCAATCCTCCATATCCATTTCTCATATTTTTCAAACATATTTTTCCCAGAAAATGAGTAATAATAGAACAGGGAGTGAAAAAATGTAATTGGGATAATGATGGGAGTGTATTTTGTGTAAAATGATATAATGGAAGGGACTTCTATGGATACTGTTCTATAATATATCAAACAATTCCATTTCCAACATTACAATTTAGATCCCTTTATTGTTTCAAAATTGAAACTCAACACTCTGTTCCCAAAATTTAGAACTGATCTTTAACTTCAAGGATGTTCATTTTCACTTAGAAACTACATTGCATAGTAATCGTTTCATAATTTATTTCCCAAGAACATTCAACAGTAATAACACATATTGCACACAATATTGTTGAGGAAACACAACATCACAATAACCACAACCAACAGTTGAGGAAAGGACAGACTGTGGTCCATGATATTAACACCAATATATATGTTTTTTTAAGTCACTACAGGGTTCCAATAAGTGGCCACAAAAGGAAACTTTGTGTATAACACTATTTCAACCGAAACTTCAAATACCGTGTTTCCAAATTTCCTTTCATTATGGTTTGCAAAACTCATTTAATGCATATATATTTCATATACAGTTGGGCTCTTTGCATACAGAATCAAACACTCAACAAGTCATATCCTTTAACAATAATTTTGCAATGCTTCCATCAACCAAAATATTTCCTCATGAAAAATTGTATTAAAGACAAACTGGTGGGCTTAACATTCTTTCTAACTTCGCACAACAAAAAAAAACATGACCAAAAAGAGCACGAACAATGCCTTTATTAAATTTTGGGTTGTCCACCTCCATTCTATTTTCCAAATACAGGGTTTGATATACAATTATCAATAGTGAGGGAGAGCTAACCAAGTCTGAGGGTTTTGGCCCAAAATATACCTTTAACATCTTAGTACCACCATAAATTTCCACATTCCCATTTACAGAGCTGATACAAGGGCGTGGACATGATAGCCATGAAAACCACACAATCAAATGACAGGCAAAGGTTCCAAATAACCCACAGGTAATGAGAAGTGATAACGTTCTTTTCAGATAGAGAGGAATCACAAAAATAAAACCAGAGGCAAGGTAGGCCCGAGAAATTCCCAAACAATACCATTTTCCACAAGTAAATCACAAAGCAACTACAGATAGTAAGAGATACCCATATCATTTTTAATGTGAACAGTTTACATAGAACGTCACAGAGACCAAACTTCACCAATAATCCATACATAGTTGAAAATCCCATAAAACTTTGGAAATGCACAGTTAGTGAGAAAATTTAAGAGCCAACTCTTGAATTAATTAAAGAGAAGAGAGAAAACTTCATGGATGGAGCAGCAAGAAACCTCATACCCGTTTGTAAAATTTTCCCAGGGTAATCAACCAGGTATGTATTACGCTTCTACGACAGAACAAAGTGGAGTAGAAACAACCAACAAAATAACAAATGTGAAATGGCTAGGATGGCATGCTCTAGGTAGGTTAGAGAGACACACATTTATTACACATTGTATCTACACTTATACATTCGTCCAAGGCCAGTATGAGAAGCTAACCATACAACACATGAACCACTAACTCTAAATAGATTTAATGCAAGTCGAATACATCATAGTTTTCCTATGTTTCAAACTTACAAATGTGCCAACTCTTTCAAAAACCCAATGTAACATACATCAAGACTTGCTAGGGATATTGTGTCCCAACCTTTAAACTTCCAATTTAAAAAATGTGTGTAACCCTTGTAGAAGGAAATAAAGGTAATCACCATACCATACACTATATATAAATTAAAAAATGGAGTGCAAATCCTTCGCCAAACTAAATGTAGCATAATAATACTTGTGAGAGACATATAGGAAAACATCATTTCCTCTTTAGTCACATTACCCATAACATTATGTGATCAATTATTTGGACTTCGATTTAAAAGCCAATAACTCTAGAGTTTGTATCACAACTCAGACATAAACATATAAAACATAAGTGTCGTCTTTCCGTCATAGTAACACAAGGGGTCCCATCTATTAGTATATTATTAAATATAATTAAATAACAAGGTGTTGCAACCATTTGCAAGCAGGTACCCTATGTTTCACTTTTCGGTGTCAACAAGGTGTTTTTCCTCTGAAAGGAAAAATCAATGGGCTCTTTGATTACCATTAGATGAATGGTGGTACAACACTTATTACCATAAAACTACTCACATGACTTCTTTTGAAGAAGTATATGGCCAAAATCCACCTTTCGTTCTCTCCTACATGGTAGGTGTATCGAAGGTCCAAACGATTGACCAAACACTTACAATTCACGAGGATATTCTCCATACCCTCAAAGATATTTTTTTCATGGCTTAGAATCACATGAAGCAACAAGCCGATCAAGGTCGCTTAGAATGTCAATTTGCTGAAAGAGACTAGGTATTTTTTCGATTGAAAACTTATAATAAAACTCCACTCAAAGCCGAACATTGTCAGAAACTGTTGCCCATATTTTATTTTCCTTATACATTTCTCAAGCACATTGGACAAGTGGCCTATCAGTTATATTTTCCTAGTCATTCTAAGCTCCATTATATTTTTCATGTCTCCTTCTTAAAGAAGGTGATTGGAACTCAGTTCCAAAATCAAACCAACCTTCCCGAGTTGGAAGAAAAAGGATCCATCTGGTTGAAACCACAAATATTTTTGGATGACCGAGAGAGTCGCCTTTGTTAGAATACCATCAAGGAAGTGTTAGTATAGTGGAAAGATACAACTCCAACAGATGCCACCTGGGAGCCCGCTAACATTCTACAACAATTTTTTCATCTCAATCCTTGAGGACAATGATGATTTTAAGAGGGAGGGCATGTTAGGTATCTAACCTACCTAACCCCGCAAGTGGGAAGAATAATATATCTCCATGTAATAAAGGTCAATATTAATAAGGCCTAGCAATAAGGAGGAATAAGTCAAATGTAAGAACACCTAATAGAAGATTTTGCTTCTAGAAGGATCTTCGTCTAGATTGTTCTTTTGGATATATAGATTTAATATAAATAGGAATAGAAGGGTATGAGAAGTTTTGTCTTGGATATTATTGTAATAGATCCCTTCTCTGTTGGGGGTTTCCCCCTCGAAGAGGAAAGTGAAAATTGCTCTCAGTAATCAAAGTGATCTTGCTGGTGTTGTTCTGGTATTATTCTGGTATTATTGTGGTATTGTTCTCGTTATATCATTGTTTCTCTTCCATTTCTAGCTACTTATTTTTGTTCTGCATATTATTTATATCTAGAATAATACAAAACTGGATCTCTGTCACTTACAATAATCTTGGGGGATCCATGTAGATTTTGAACTATTTACCTTTATGTTGTCTCTAATGTACTTTCTTTAAAAGGATGAGAAAGAGAGAGAAAATGGGCATACTTTGTCGGTAGATCCACTACTACCATAATGAAAATATTTCCTTCATATTTGGGTAAACTTTTAATAAAATTCATTGAAACGTTTTCCCAATGTTGACTTGGTATGGCTAATGTATTGTTGACGCTTGAATCTATTAGGACCAAAATGACAACCTCACGAGGATGTAAATCCTCCTGCATTTTTATAGAGGTGGTACTCCTCTTTAATTTATGGTTTTCTTGGGATTTATAAATATTCAGAATGTGGGACTTGACATAAGTTCATCGTAGTAATTCAAAGAAACATAAATATTGCAAGAAAATAAAAGGAAATGTTTTTTGTTTTCTTTTTAAAGAAAGTTCATTAGAAAGGACCAGTTATCACACACTTCACACATTTAAAGAAAATAAGAAAAATTTCATTACATCCATCATAGTTTAATATAAATATTTCCGATCACATAAAATAAAACGAAGATGATCTTCATGCATAAGAGAACTTTAATAGAGTGGACAAATGGGAAACTCAAATAAAGATAATGATAGATCAACTTGAAATACTTTATATTCTGAAAACAATGTTACAAAGAACAATCGAGATTGTTCCCAAAGTAGCTCTCTTGAAATTTCTAAAAAATATAGAGTATGTTACATATTCTTTCAAATTTAAAGTGCATTTGTCTTAAAGAATGGGATTGGGGCTCCCGCGGACCACAAAGCAAATAAATACAAGAAATAAGCTTTTAGAAGGAATATGGTGGGTGGTAGAAGAACATAAAGACTATTATGGTCTCTCATACAATATATTAATCCTTCACTTTCTTTATTTTTTCATTTTATTGTCTTGATTTACAGTCACAAGAACCATCTCAATTGTTTCTTTCATTTTTTAATAAAATAAATTTAAATAAACTTTTATTTTCACAATTAATTTCCCATTAAAATAGGACGAATATAATTTAATTTTTTGTAAGTTAAAACCAAATTTTTAACCATTTAATCCACCTCTGATTTTCTCTTCATTCTCTCATCTTTCCAACGATATAATTTTTTCCCAAATCTGTTGCTCGGATCTCAAGATATGAGCTTTGTGAAGTTGAGTTGTCATACGGGCCCATTAAAAATGAAGCTGACTCATATTTTAACCTCTAATAAACATTTATCGAATTTCAGCACTTGAAATCTATACCACCATATTATAGATTGAAATACCTTTCAAATGGTATAAAGTTTGCTAGAAACGGAGGTCGGGAGCTCAAGATATATACTTTGAAAGATCATGACTCAACCACCGTTGATCAAGTTTGATTGGTAAATGTTGAACCTTGATTTAATTTCGACCTCCTTTATTGAATTTAGACTTTTCTTCATTATAATTGAAAATAAATAAAGAAGAGATGAGATTATGGAGCTTAGAGGATTTGACCCTTGGAAAATTGTTGAATATAATAATAATTTTTCATGCCAGTCAACCACCAATCTACCCATTCAACAATGATGAGTCACCCAACCAATTGTTCCCACATGTCATCACTTAGTAGGCCAACAATATGGCATATTCCATCCAATAGAATCATGCCATGTGTCACTTCTTGTATGCAACCATGTGTCTCCATTAATTAGTTTCCATGTGGCACCATCCATTAACTGCCATGTGGATGTATCTTATTGGTTAATAAAGTGCCATGTGTCACTTGGAGATGTTCCTCATAGAACTTAGGATAGGAAAAATATTATTAAAATAATATGGTGGGATCACGAGTTTACGTGAATGAATATTTAGGTGATGAAATCACCACAGACCCGTGATAACACACAACAAGAAATGAGTGTGAAAAATTCTAAGTGTAGGTGAAGTGGAGAGGAAAGGTAAATAGTAGTAAAAGGAATTTTTAAAATGTTCTAAGTCTTGAGAACCGGTTGGATGGACTTGCATATAACATATGAAATAAATATTATCATCCATCACCAACCTACGAACCCGTGAATCTGTGGTAACACATATATTTGGATAAGTGTTGGAGGAGTTGTATAGTAAAGAGTAGTAAAAAGAGTTATGTGCATTAACAAGGTTCCACGATAATGCATATATTTTGCTAAGTGTTGGAGGAGTTGTATAGTAAAGAGTAATAAAAAGAGTTGTGTGCATTATAAAGGTGGTGCAAGTCAAATTTCATTGTGAGGGAAACAGAGATAAAACATACTCTTAAGAAATATTACCAACCCACCTACCCGCAGTAATCCATAGTAAATAAGACTAAGTATGGAAAGTATATAATGGATCACGTGAAATATGGAAATAAATATGGAAAATATGAAAAATGAAAAAAAATATAGGAAATAAAGGAATTAATTTGTGAAAGGAAAAAGGGAAAATGAAAGAAATAGAAAAAAAAAGGATAATGAAAATGGAAAGTAAAATAAAAAGAAATGGGAAAGTAAAGGAAAAGGGAAATGAATGTGAACATGGAAAGGAATACGAAAAAGTGGCTAAGTGTGGAAAATGGTAAGGGGAATATGAAAGTAATGAGACAATGGAAAAAATGGATAAGTATAAAATGAGAGAATGAATAGAGATGAAGGGAAAGAAGAGGAGAGAACATGTCACTTATAACATATTTCATATTTCTTCTTGTAATACCTCCATTGGAATTCTGGACAAAAGTATGTGTATCTTGGTCATGGGGACTCTGATTTTGATTCCGCGAAATGCATGGAAAAGTTGATACCGAGGGCTATGCAATGCAAACATAATAGTTCAAAAATATTCATCTTCCAATATCGTTTTTATTTATTTATTCCAAGAGAGGGAACATATAGGTGACCGCATTTTTGTCAACATGGATGTAGGATAACTAGTGTCTTGATTGTATCTCACTTATTCTGTTGGAAGATCATAGATTTAGGCACAAACTTTTGAACACTAGTTTTAATATCTTCCTATGAAAAATCCTTCTTGATCCCATGGTAAGTTTTCAAGAACCCTAAATGTCTTGTGGATGGAGAAGTGTGCAATTCTAGAAGGACATTCTATTTGAGTTGGGAATTCTTACATATTTAGGCAGTGGAATGATGTTGTTTGAAATATAGGTAATCATGATACCAAAGAAAATGATTCTTCCATATGAATTTATCTAATGTGCCAAGGTCCTCTTGTATTTGTTGAATTATATCACATACCTATTGATCTTGTTTCCATTCTATCCTTGGTTCTTCCACCCAATCAGATCATGGAATAGAAAAAACACATAATGAACCCTTTGTTTCTTCTTATTTGTTTGAAAGTGCATCTGTCACAATATTATGTTTTCCTTTCTTGTAGATAATTTGAAATTCATAACCTAACATATTTCTAACCAATTTTTGTTTCTCTTCTGAAGATAACCATTTCTCCAATAAGTACTTAAAGCTATCAATATTTGTTATTACTTTGAAGTGTCTTCCTATTAGATACATGTGCCACTTCTTAACTTCATGTCGTATGTCCAACAATTATTTTTAATAAATGTGTTTGAGTAAGTTTTTTCCTTTAAGTGGTTACTTTCAAAGGTGAGGGGCATTCCTTATTACATTAAAATTGCACCATTTCCATTTCCTGATGCATCACACTCCATAATAAATGTTTTATTGAAGTTAGGTGTGGCTAGGAAAGGAGTTGTAGAGATAGCCTCCTTAAGTTTTTCAAAATGTTTAGTTTCTTCTTTAGTCCAATAAAATTATTCGTTATTTAATAATGCTACAAAAGGTGTCAATGTTTGACCATATATCCTACTTGCGTCAATAGCCTATTGTTGCACCCTTTTCGCCACCTTGGTGAGCAAATAAGAGGTGATTACATGCCCAGTTGGGTCTTGCTGAGCATGAAAGTTGTAGAGGAAAGAGTTAGAGAAAGAAAAACAAAACTATAAGCAAGAATTAAACTAATACAAACTAAAATCATAAGCATATGGATATAGAGATAACAAACACAAAAATACCAATATCACCAATGTTTTTTAGGATGATCTATTGATGAAATCAAAGCACAATGAAGAAAGGGGACTATGAGTCCCTTCTTACTCCAAAGGAAGGCTCTTGGACCCTCACAAACTTGCTC
This sequence comes from Picea sitchensis, assembly GCA_010110895.2. Taxonomy (NCBI): domain Eukaryota; kingdom Viridiplantae; phylum Streptophyta; class Pinopsida; order Pinales; family Pinaceae; genus Picea; species Picea sitchensis. Next base: position 61,943 of record SNQJ01S0040651.1, on the reverse strand, counting down.
TCCTTACAACAAGAAAAATGAAAATGGTGATGAAAGAACTCCTTTGCAACTCCACTCAATGGAGAGGTGGATTGCTCAATGAAATGGTGCCAAAGTGATCTTGTCAAGGATGGGGTCCTTAAAACAATATAGGCAGCATAACATTGCATGAAATTACTTGAGAAAATGAGGTTTCTTCATGGCTTTTTATAGCATTGCATTGGGTTATTGTGTAATTCTTTTGTAGTGTGAAAAGAGGCTCTTTAGGGCATTATTAGGTCTTTGACCAACCCACCATTCAGATTTAGCTCAGATTTGAGGGTCAAATCGGCTTGGGAGCTGATCCATAAGTGGTTGGGAGGCCGACCAATTCAATAAATGCATCGTTTAGCAAGTGCATGGGTTTTTGTGCTAACAACCGTGCATCGTGTGCGTGTGCGCGCATGGTACGTTCCTGTTCCGCGCATGTGCACGCACCCAACTTCTGTAAAGTGCTCTTCAATTTTTGCACTACTTTGTATAGTTTTTGACCTTTTTGGAATGATGTGAGATTAATTCAGTGCCATGAATGACTTCATTACTGTTTGACGATGCTGAGTTCTTGTCGCCATGTGCGGATGAAATTTCAGTGATAACAGATGCCCCCTGATGGATGAGGTTAGGAGCATACGTATAGCCGAAATCCATCAATGT
>SNQJ01S0040651.1:9367-46642 GCA_010110895.2 Picea sitchensis | reverse complement strand
GTCCCTTCTTCCTCCAAAGGAAGGCTCTTGGACCCTCACAAACTTGCTCTCCTTACAACAAGAAAAATGAAAATGGTGATGAAAGAACTCCTTTGCAAATCCACTCAATGGAGAGGTGGATTTCTCAATGAAATGGTGCCAAAGTGATCTTGTCAAGGATGGGGTCCTTAAAACAATATAGGCAACATAACATTGCATGAAATTCCTTGAGAAAATGAGGTTTCTTCATGGCTTTTTATAGCATTGCATTGGGTTATTGTGTAACTCCTTTGTAGTGTGAAAAGAGGCTCTTTAGGGCATTATTAGGTCTTTGACCAGCCCACCATTCGGATTTATCTCCGATTTGAGGGTCAAATCGGCTTGGGAGCTGATCCATAAGTGGTTGGGAGGCCGACCAATTCAATAAATGCGTCGTTTAGCAGGTGCGCGGGTTTTTGCGCTAACAGTCGCGCATCGTGAGCGTGTGTGCGCATGGTACGTTCTTGTTCCACGCATGTGCACACACACCCAACTTATGTAAAGCGCTCTTTAATTTTTGCACTACTTTGTATAGTTTTTGACCTTTTTGGAATGTTGTGAGATTAATTCAGTGCCATGAATGAATTCATTACTGTTTGACGATGCTGAGTTCTTGTCGCCATGTGCGGACGAAATTTCAGTGATAACACCTATCAATCATAATAATCTTCTAAGTTTCTTCATTTTTTTTTAATTGACCATTCCTTCATTGCTTTAATTCTTTTAGGCACCATTTTTACACCTTCATGAGATACAACATGACCCAAATATTTCACTTCTTTAACCCCAAAGGCACACTTGGAAGTATTTTCATAAATTTGTTTCTCCTCCAAAAGTTGTTATACTCTGTCAACATGTTGTACATGATCTTCCCACGATTTGTTGTATATTAATATGTCATAAAAAAACACTAACAAAAATTTTCTACATAAGGGTTTTAAAATAGAATTCATCAAGATTTGAAATATTTAAGGTGAATTACTAAGTCCAAATGGAATAACCAAAAAATAATAACGATCTTCATGTGCTCTAAATATTGTTATGGGAATGTATTCTTTCCTCATTAAGATTTGATGGTATCCTGAATGAATATCCAAATTAGTAAACAAAATTGCTCCATGTAATTCATCTAATAATTAATTAGTGACCAGAATAGGAAACTTGTATTTGATGGTAATGTTTTTGAGTTTTCTTTAATCTATACACATACGCCATGAACCATCCTTGTTTTTAACCAACACTAATTATGAAGGGAAAGAACTTTGTCTAGGTTGAATGATGCTCACATATAAAATTTATAGGATCATATGCTCAATCTCTCTCTTATATGCATATGGATACCTGTAAAGAATAATGTTAGGTGGTACACTTCCTGGTTGAAAATGAATATCATGGTAATGATCTCGAGTAGGAGGAAGGCCCTTAGGAATCTCTCCAAATACCTTGGAATGTTTGTTTCTAACTATTTGTTGATCCACTGGAGGAGAGGATATAGATGTTTGAACATCTAGTGAGCACAATTGTGCAATTACACCATGGTGTCCCATATTGAGTAATTTTTTCATGCTATTAGAGATTATCAACTTACATGGTTTCCCATGGATACCTATAATATTGGTCTCCTTTCCTTATGAGGAAAAGTTCATGAAAATACCTTGAAAATTAAGGGCTACTATTTTGAATGATTGTAACCATTGGACCCCTAATACAATATCAATACCACCATTTTAGATGGAAATCATGAGACTAACCAATAAATACTCTTTCATATTGAGATTAATACTATATCACTTCCCATAAAAATTTATGGTACCTTCATCTGCAATCATTAATGAAAACTATGGTGTTGCAAATACAAAGTAATTGATATATTTTGCTAATTTGTAATTGATGAAGTTATGGGTACTACCAGGATCAATTAACATTGTTACCTTTCTCTTTTTGATGTATCCTTGTATCTTGAGGGTTTGTGGAGTATTGATGTTGACCAATTCATGGAAAGATATTTTTGGAGTAGTTCCTTTTAGATCTAGATCTTGTGATGGTTCCAATTCTTGATCTTCTTCCTCCTCACAATCTATGTAGAATAATTTCTTCTCACCACATTTATGCTCCTTACTGTACATGATGTCACAATCAAAAAATTTCCCTTTGTTGTTCTTTCATCCATTTACTGAGGTTTCAACCTTAGTTAAGTGAGGTTAGGATAGGGAACATGGTGCTCTCTATAGTTTCTAGTGGTCACCATTCTAGTAACCATATTTTTGTTTCCACTTTCATTTCCAAACAAAAATATTGATCTAGGGATTTAGGCTCGAAAAAATGCACCTCATGTTGAATGTTCTCCTTTAAATTTCTCGTAAAGAGATCTAACAAATTATCCTCAGGAATGTTCTTTACCTTGAGATTGAGATTTTACAATTGTTGTATGTTCTTTTTAATTAGAATTTTTTCCAAATATTTATTAATTGACTAAAGAATGTATATATGTTAATATCCCCATAATGTGATATCTGTAAATGTGTTGAACCTGCACAAAATAGATCTAGCTAGGAATTGACATACATACTTGCAAAGAAAATAGAGGAAAAGAAAGTCAGGAAAGAAAGAATGGATGAATTCTCATTAACCAAATGAATGAATGAAATACTCTATATAACTCAACCAATGTGCACTGGAGGATAATCAAATGTGACATAGTGATGGTATAAAGTGATATGGACACACACAAGTAGCTACACGATTAAACTACCACCTAGTCTAATCTCTTGGGAAGTTACGAGAGTGAACTGCCACCTAGCTAAGTTAATTAGTCTATCCATCTTCAATTAACTAATTGAAACAAAGTGAATTGAGGAGGATATTAGGGAAACATTGGTAATGCGCTAGTCTGGTGATGATCCCAAGGAAAATGTGCATTAGTTGGTGATCATACCAATGTCGCATGGTTATAATCCCAATGTAGCATCTAGACTCCACTCAACTGATCAAACTGAAGTGAAAACTGAAGAGAATATTCTCCCTAGAGGAATATTCTTCCTAAAATATAGGAGACTGGATAATGACTAATAAACATAGATAAAACCTTAGGAAAAATAAATACTAGGTGTGTGTGAAGCAACTCCAACACCCCCCTAAACATCACTATAGTGAAAATAAAGAATGCGTCCCATCTACGAGGCCATGTTAGGTACCCAAATACAAAATATACACTGAAATAAAGTGAGGAAAGAGGGAAAACCTCATGGGAAAAACCTCCCCTCAAGGTACAATGTATGCAAAAAGAAGAACTGACAGTTGCTAGGAAATTGTGTCCTTCACTCCAAGACGACTTCACAGAGAATGAAACTTATGTTCAGTGGAGGTCTTGGTGAAGATTCCTGTAGTCTAATATTCTGAAGAAAAAAACAACAGGACGATGATCCCCTCATGTAATAAGTATTAGATGTAGTGCATGTAGATCTCTATGTTCTTCGTTCGCTGCCTATGAAATAGATCTCTACAGAACTTCAGAATGCTCTAGTTGTCACACCAAATGACAATTGACCGATGAAACTGAATGCCCAAATTAGTGAGAAAATATTGTAGCCACATAGCATGAATGGTTATGTTAACTACCCTTATGTACTCTTCCTCAGCTAAAGATAGAGCAATAGAAGCCTGCATCTTTCTTGACCAATAGATAGGCCTGGAACCAAGACTGAGTGAGTAACCAGATGTGGACTTGCAAAAAGTGTTATCGTTAGCCCAGTAAGAATCAATGAACCCAATGAGATCCAATGTAGAGTCTATTGCATAATGAATCCCAACGGTAATGGTGCCCTACACATATCAACGGATATGATTTGCAGCCTTCCACTGTATCTCATGCGTCTCCTGCATGAACCTAGAGACTATCCCAACTTCATAGGAGAGGTCTAGTCTAGACTGTGTAAGATACAACAAGATCCCCACTAGCTATCTTTACAGTGTGATGTCAACTAGTGGAGTTTCCCCACCATCCTCAAGTTTGAATCCTGATAGAAAAGAATTTGGAGAATACTTTCATTCTATCATATGAAATCTCTCAAGGAGATCTCATGTATACTTGGCTTGAGATAGTTTGATGCCTGATGCATCCTAGTTGATCTTGAGTCCAATGAATAAGTGTAGGGACCCATGTTCGTCAACAATAATATCTCATGTCGAATCCTCTTGACTGCAGAAATTGTTGAAGTCGAGCAACCGGTGATCAAAAAATCATTAACATACATAACTAGGATTAGAAGTGATTCAACCGTCTTGAGCATGTAAACATTCAAGTATGAATTACAAGGTACAAATTTCTATGACAATAGGTAGGAGTCCATCTTGGAATACCATTCCCTTGGAGCCTGATTGAGTCCATAAAGAGACTTCTTCAGCTGACAGACCAAAAATGAATCATGCATAAATCCCTAGGGCTGCTCCATATAGATCTCCTCAGAGAGATCACCATGAAGAAATGCATTCTTAATGTCCATATGATGGAATTCCCATCCCTTGGACGCCACAATGGAAAGTGCCAAACATATGGAATCCATATTCACTACTGGAGAGAAGGTATCATCATAATCAATTCCATGCACCTGCTGAAAGACTTTGGAAACTAGCTTGGATTTGTATCTTCTAATTTGTCCATTTTCTACACTCTTGGTCCTGTAGACCCATCTGCACTTGACAAGTTTCCTTCCATAAGGAAGGGGAACTAGATCCCAAGTCTGGTTCACGAGGAGGGAGTTGTACTCCTCCTGCATGGAGGATTCCCAAAAAGGATTTCCAATAGCCTCACCATAAGACTGTGGATCTGAAGACTGAATAAAGAGAAGATTCCTGGGTGGAAATGGTTCAGTGGAAGTGAGTGCAAGAGGAGTCTCCTCGAAATCAAATCGAGTCCTCCTAGTGTCAGTTGGATCCCCAACAATATCCCCTTCATCCTAAAGAGTAGCTTGAGCCCACTTGGGCCTTGAATCTAGCTCTACATCTTCATCTGCATGCACTGACTTTGCATATGACTATACTAAATTTGTATCTGGATCATCTGAATCCTATAAATAAAAACTCTTGTCTAAAGAAGATTCGACACCTGCATGATCATCATCTCTGACAGGTGAAAGAACAAAGGTGTGTGCATGTAGATGCTAAGGTACATGAAAGATAGTTTCCTCGAATTGGACACTTCGCTCAATGACGAGCTGCTATCAGGAAAGATCAATAAGTCTGTATCCTTTAACATCGTCAGGGTATCCAACAAAGATGCACTTTGTTCTCTGTGGATCAAGTGCCTTCCTCTTTTCAGAGGGAATCTGAGCCCATGCACATGAACCAAAAAGATGAAAGTGGGTCACTTTTGGTTTGAGGCCTCTCCAAGCCTCATAGGGGGTCTTATCCTTGACATATCTACGGGGATATATAGTTTGGATGTAGGTTTCACAATTAAGTTATTTGACCCATAATATATGTGGAAGTGACATTGCATGTAGCATGCAAGATGCCATCTCTTTTAGAGAACTGTTTTTTCGTTCAACAACTTTGTTTTGCTGTAGAGTGTAGGGAACTGTGTACTACAACTGAATCCCTGCCTCATGAAAAATATTCTAGATCTCATGGTTGATATACTCTCCCTCGTTACCAGTTTGGAGGATTTTGATTTTCTTTCCTGACTATGTCTCAACCAAGGCTTTGAAATCTTTGAGGTGTTGAAAGACCCCTGATTTTTGCCTGAGAAAGAAAATCCATGTGTAACATGAGAAATCATAAAAAATAAGGAGCACGTATATTTCTTTGTTGATTGATAGATGTGGAAAAGGGCCCATGATTTCACTACATATCATATCTAAAGGAGAGGAATCTCTCTGAGACTTTCCTTTGTTGAATTTCTCTTGAGGGTGTTTTCCAAGAACACATCCCTCACAGATTCCATTAGAGAAATGTATGTCTAGTAGACCATCAACCAATCCTTGCTTGCTAAGTTGTTGCATGTATCTATAGTTTAAATTCCCGAACCTTTCATGCCATATCCTAATTCTTTCATCAACATGGGTAAGTATTAACATAAAATCTGGTTCAATAAATTTAAAAAAATGTGTAAATCCTAGATTTATGATTTAACTCACTGGTAGAAACCATGGAATTGGTTTTAATGTCATATATATCCAATGCATCATGTGTGAATATAAATTTCTTTCTGGTGATGAAATTTTTTATCTAGATACACAGAGAGAAGATTGACGGAAAGTTTGGGAATGTGCAACACATTCTCGAAGATTTTGTTTGTGAGTTCAGTCCTTCCTTTGTCAGTGACCTCGACTGGAGAGTTGTCCCCCATATGAATAGGAGGGACTTTTCATGCATCCAATGAAGAATAAACCTCTTTTGTGGTATCCATATGGTGTGATGCTCTTGAATCTATGATCCAAGCATCGGAAGAGGAGTTGATGGCAATCAAGGCATGGCTAGAATTTCCTTTCTTTGGATTATTATCTTCTAGATTCTTCTTCTTGGAATCCTCGAGGATGATATCTCCAAGGTTGTGTTATCACATAAACTTGTCAAAGCCTTAGGGGTTTTTGTTTTCTACCTAAGTCTGTATTTTTCCTATCTCTCTTTCTTTTTGCAGACCCAGTCGTAAGGTTTTTTATTTCAACTTATAGTTTTCTTCTTTTCCTACCCGAGAGGTGAAACCCTAATCCTTTTTGTTTCCCTAAAATTGAGGGACTCTCTCTTTACATATGTCATTGATCCTCTACATTCCTGAGCCTTCAACTAGTCATCCAAGAAATTTTTCACAGGACGCAATCGTGAGAACCAAGCATAACACTTGAATTAGTTTGATATAAAAGAAAATCAAGCAAGCGAGCAGGATCAAATTTTGGCGGCGGAGATCCATCTGGTAGATCGGATCGAAGGCCATCGAGTAATTGGGATCATAAAGTTGCACCAATTTTAGCATCAAGGAGAGGTCTAAGGTTGGAAAATGATCAGATCCATTCATTTTGGAAGGACACGTGCTGCACAATTAACATAAATTGTGATTGTGCGAGTTAGATATGTCAAAGAGTAGAGTCAGCAGAACTCGTGAAATGTGAAATCTTGAAAATATTGCAGCCATTGATCAAAGGAGAGATCTAGACCGTTAGATCAACTTTTCGTAATTTCACGAGTCGGGGAAGTAGGAGGGCGAGTCTTGAAGACTCGTGACATGCAAAGCCTCGAAATTATCTTGATCGTCCATTCCCAAAAGGCACGTGGCACAGGATCAACAAAGAGAGAGTCATTTGGGGGGAACTAAAGTAAGAAGTGTTGAGGCCCAAGGTCCCGAAATGCCTATTTTCATTAGGTTCGTCCAATGAAAAGGGATATGTGTCACCCAATCCAAGCAATCATGATTTCGAAACTCAGATATTTCAGCAGGGATCATAATGCAAACTCGTGAAACACGAAATCCAGAAGCACTTGGGAATTAGGCACATGGTCGCAGCCCAGGGTCAGAAGAAAAGGAGCTATGCAAAGGATCAAAACGCCTGATTTGGTCACAAAGGAAGGGCTGCGTGACCTCAAGGTGCCAAATTTGACTTGAAGGATTCGTAAGCTCACTTGGAACATTCATGGGTGTCAGGATTCGCCTCGATCCCGATGCAGTTAGTTAATGGAAATAGGGGAGGTAATTGAAGCCTCATTTCACCCCATAAATGGAAAGTATGGAAGCATCGACCGTTGAGGCAGGCTGTAAACTCGAGGTCTCCCTGTCAATGAATTTTCCTGCAAAACCAATACTGATCTGAGACCGCGTATGACAAAGGAATGCAAGTGCAAACTGGAAGAAGAAGGTGCATACACGAATATTTGAATGAAGTAGTCAGGTCACACCCTTGGTGTTGGTAGTTGTTTTGAGTATAAATACTCAGTTTTAATATTTTTTTCTGGTCGATGGTAGAGTTAAGCTCCCATATTGTAAATTTTTAGTGAAGTATCTTGTTCTCTGGTTATGTATTGTGATCTGAGATTTCTGGATTAATCGAAGTCAGTTTTATTTCTCCATCTTATTTTCCTCTGATACTGAGAGAGTTCATGTATGACTAATTCTCATGAATTTTTTTGATTGTGTTCTGATGGATGTTGATTGTAATACCATCATGATTTATTTCAGTTTCATTGAAATTGGAACCCAATAAGATCTTGTGTTTTCAATTTTTCTTACTTAGGCTATTGAAGACCTGATGTTCATGGCATGTCTCTAAATTTTCTTACCAAATTATTCCTCTTACTCACCCTAAATCCGACTTACTGACTGAAGTTGATTCCAGACCTCATTTCTTATGCATACTAGTTCAGTTTCTTGAGTTAAAACGATATTATATTGAGTATGTGCCCATTTGACCCCTTTAAAAAATCAACCTATGACACAAAATTATGATGGGTATTGGGATTACGTTCGATGCAATCCAGAGGTGACTTCTGGTGCTAACATTTCTGGCGCCATTTTTAGGGACAAATTGAAGATTTTCCCTATGTAGAACGACAATGAACTTCTGATTTTGAAGGTGCATCAGATATCAAAACCTTTGAAGATTGTGCTTGCACTTGGTGACTCTACTGAGGCGACTCCACTGTTTTGGTGTGGCTGCCTCTAAGTACAACTATAGCCCCTGGGATAACACAATGATAAGATCTAGTTTTTGATGGTGAACAAAGACCAGGCACACTTATTCTTCATATCATTCACCTAGCTACTCCATGGTTAAAGGATCGATTTGTGACTCCACTGATTCGATATGGAAAAAATCCTGGCTCAAAGGTTTTCTCCCTTTAATTTTTCTGTTGTTCCTGTTTTTCATAATGTTGTCCCTACTGTGAATGAATGGGGTGATTATTTTCCCATATTTAGAGAGTACAAAGAGGACAACCTTGCTCGACATCTCAATGAGTTTCACGAACTCATGCATCAGTGGGATATACATCATGAGTATGTATTAATGAAGATGTTCATGTTCTCATTAGACGGGGATGCTCGTGAGTGGTATCAATCCTTTCCCCCTGCTAGAATCTCCTCCCTAGAGTAGTTTCATGCAACTTTTAATAAGGATTGTCAAACATCTTATTCCTCTGATTTAATCTGTCATAACTATTGTAAGGAATGTGATGGCCATGATCAATATATGGTTGTTTCTAATGAAAGCTATGAGGATGAAGGCTGCAAGGAGGAAGAATATGTTTTAGGTGAAGTTATGGAACTAGTGAAATCTCTCACTGCCCAACTAGAAAGGTTGGAATCTGAAGAAGCACAGAGGATTTTCTAGTCCTTGAGGTGGATGTCCTTGGCAGCTCTATTGAGGATGATAATGAATATTTCATAACTGTAGAGGCCTTGATTTCTTCTCCTGAGGTGTCTGTTGTCCCTAGCTTTGATTATTATTTGGATGAAGAGAAAGAGATCCCCACATCACATTTTGTTGACCAGAGGAGAAACCAACCTGTATATGACAACTACGAATCAAATTCTGAGCTGGATATGCAGGATTTCCAAGACCACACTGCAGAGCCTTAAACTATGTTCACTAAAGAAAAATATTACGAGGAAATCAATCGTCCTGGACCTGCAGAAGACACTTAGAAACATGAGGAAGAGAATATCTTTCCAAAGGTTCTCGTTTATGATGAGTATGAATCTATTCCTTGGGAGAACTATGGAAAAGAAGAGGAGCATCAAAAGGGGCAGTTTGTCTCTTGTCCATATTCTATCCACAAGAAACCATCGACTGGGACCAGTCAGCCTGCGTCGACCGTTCACCCACCTGTGCCTACTAGAGATATTCACCATGTGTGAGAAGATGTGTAGCAGAGAAGGCTTCCTGTAACAAATTTTATGTATTTTTCCTCTTGTCCTATGAGCCTGTGGAGGAAAACATGGAGTTGTATTTCCTTCATGTTTTGAAACCACCCATCTTTATCACAGCCTCATCATTAGGAGGAAATATGAGGAATGTAATCGTTATGCTGTCATGGTTGTGTTATCTGTTATCAATCACGGACAGAGTGAACGAGCTTCCAGTTAGGAAGTTACTTGAATGGCTATGGTGGAAATTTGCTTTCACCTAGCACTGTGTAAAAATTTATTAGTTTAGGAATGTACATAAATAAGCTCCTTGGAGCATGCGTGTTTATTTTTGTTTTTACTTGTCGGATTTATATTCTTCAGTAGGGTGTTTTTGAGATTGAATCCATAGCCCAACAAAAGGCACTGGAACTACTTGTTCTTGGCAGCTTGCGGGCAGCATGCCATCCCCTGTCGAGCCAAATGTTATCACATAAACTTGTCAAAGCCTTAGGGGTTTGTTTTTTCTACCTAAGTCTGTATTTTGATTGTCTCTCTTCCTTTTGTAGACCCGATCATAAGGTTTTTTCTTTTGGATTATAGTTTTCTTCTTTGCCTACCCAAGAGGTGTAAACCCTAAGCCTTTGTGTTTTCCCTAAATTCGAGCGCTTCTCTCTTTACCTCTGTCATTGATCCTCTGCTTTCCTGATCCTTCAACTAGTCATCCAAGAAATTGTTCATAGGTGGTAGTCGTGAACACCAAGCGCAACACTTGAAGGAGTTTGATATAAAATCAAATCAAGCGAGTGAGCATGATCAACTTTCGGCGACGGACATCCATCCGACAGATCATATCGATGACCATCGGGTAATCGGGATCATAAAGTTGCAACAAGTTTAGTGTCAAGGAGAGGTACAAATTCATGAAATGATCGGAGTTGTTCATTTTGGAAGGACACATGGTGCACGATTAACATAAATCATGATTTCGTGAGTTAGAGAAGTGAAAGAGCAAAGTCATCAGAACTCATGAAATGGGAAATCATGAAAAGATTGTAGTCGTTGATCAAAGGTGAGAAATGGACCATTAGATCATATTTTCACAATTTTGCAAGTCAAGGAAGTAGGAGGGAGAGTCTTGAAGACTCACAACATGCGAAGTCTCGAAATGATATTGACTGTCCATTCTGAAAAGGCACGTGGCACAGGATCAACATAGAGAGAGTCGTTTGGGGGGAACTAAAGTAAGAAGTGCCAATGACCCAAGGTCCCAAAATGTTGATGTTCATCAGGGCCTTTCTATACAAAGGGATATGTGTCACTCTATCCAAGCAATCATGATTTCACAACTTAGGGATTTCGGCAGGGATCACAATGCAAACTTGCAAAATGCGAAATCCCGAAGCACCTGGGAATTAAGCACACGGTCGCAACCCAGGGTCAGATTAAAAGTACCTGTGAAAAGGATCAAAATGCCTGATTTGGTCACAGAGGAAGTTCTGCGTGACCTTGAGGTGCCAAAATTGACTCGAAGGAGTCGTAAGCTCACTCAGGGCATTCATGGGTGTCAGGCCTCTCCCCGATCCCGATGCAGTTAGTTAATGGAAATAAGGGAGGTAGTTGAAGCCTCATTTCACCCCATAAATGGAAATCATGGAAGCGTCTGAGGTCTCCCTATCAATGAATTTTCCTACAAAACCCATACTGATCTAAGATCGCGTCTGACAGAAGAATGCAAGTGAAAAATGGCAGAAGAAGGTGCATATGTGAAGCTTTGAATGAAGTAGCCAGGTCACACCCTTGGTTTTGGAAAGTTGTTTTGAGTATAAATACTTAGTTTTGATATTTTTTTATTGTCTATGGTAGAGCTAAGCTCCCGTATTGTAAATGTTTAGTGAAGTCTCTGGTTCTCTGGTTATGTGTTGTGATCTAAGATTTCTGGATTAATCGAAGTCATCTTTCTTTCTCCGTCTTATTTGCCTCTGATACTGAGAGATTTCATGTATGGATGATTCTCATGGATTGTTTTGATTGTGTTATGATGGATGTTGATTGTAATACCGTCATGATTTCTTTCAGTTTCATTGAAATTGGAACCCAATAAGATCTTGTTTTTTCAATTTTTCTTCCTTATGCTGCTGAAGACATGATGTTCACGACATGTCTCTACATTTTCTTACCAAATTTTTACTCCTAATCATCCTAACTCTGACTTACTAATTGAAGTTGATTACATCCCTCATTTCTTACTCATACTAGTCCAGTTTCCTGAGTTAAAATGATATTATCTTGAGTCTACACCCATTTGACCCCTTTAAAAAATCAACCCATGACATAAAATTATGATGGATATTGGGCGTACCTTCGATGCAACTTGGAGGTGACTTCTAGTGCTAACAGGTTGTTTTGATTAAGTATTTGAGTCATTAGATCTATTTTTTTCTACATGCATGCAGATTCTGAATGGAATCCTTTATGGCAATATGTGCATTTCTCCCCTTTTCTTCCCTTTCCACCTTTAGATCCGGAGGCATCGTTGAATGGTTTTGAGTACCATTCCTTATTCATATTTGCATGAGATTTCCTTTTGTATTTATCTTTAGATTTCTGATATTGATGACCGTTTCCATCTTGCACAGTAAGTGCATGCACCTTTGGGCCTTTTATTTTTCCCATATTGATGAGCTTTGTCTACTCTTGTGTCAGGGATTCGATAAATTCCTCAAGATAAGGAATATTCCAGGTGGCTCTATAGGTGAATTTGGATTAATGGAATGTGGATAGAAACATTAAGAATTCAATACCAAGTTTGGATAGAATGGTGAGAACCATTTATTTCTCCTCCTTAGATTTATCAACCCCGCAAGCCTTGAGTTGCGATAGTAAATCCTTATATTTTGTAAAGAAATCTTGGAGAATGTCAAATATTTTTGGATCCAATGTGAGAAATTAAACCTCGAGCATGTGATCCCTCATCTCATCCTATTTTCCAAATATCCCTCTCATGGTGGTCCAAGCTTCAATGGGGGTTTTACAGAAAGATATGTGAAAGAGGAGATTAGGAGAAATGAGACTGCAAATTGTTTTGAATGCTTCATCCATTCAATTTAGATACTTCGATTTTTATATGGATTATATTGGTTATGTATATATGTTCATGGTTAACCTATAAAATCCTCTTCTTTGAAGATGCATGATCATATTCTTATTCCATGCAAAGAAGTTGTAAGGTGTAAGAATGAATGCTTTTGGGAATTCCATTTTTCCACTGTCTTCAATCTTTGGTACCTACAAAAATAATTTGGTGTGGATTTTCCCTATTAGTCCATCAGATCTTATACCATGTAAATGTTTTGAACCTACAAAGAATATATCTAGTTGGGAATTGAAATACACAGTTGCAAAGAAAATAAAAGAAAAGATAAGCATGAGAGAAAGAATGGAAGAATTCTCATTAACCAAATGAATGAATGATAATTTACACATGAAATACTCTATATAACTCAACCAATGCACACTGGAGGAGAAGACAATGTGCCATATTGGTGGTCTAGAGTGATCTGGACACACACCATCCATTATGGGAGTAAACTACCACCTAATCTAGTCTCTTGGGAAGTTACGGGAGTGAACTTCCACCTAGCTGAGTTAACTAGTCTATCAATCTTCAATTAACTAGTTGAAATAGAGTGAAGTGAGGAGGATATCAGGGAGTCATGGGTAATGTGTTAGTCTCATGAATATCCCAAGGAAAATTCACATTAATTGGTGATGATCCCAATGTTGCATGGTGATAATCTGATTGTAGAATCTAGACTCCACTCAACTAATCAAACTGAAGTGAAAACTGAAGAGAATATTCTCCATAGAATAATATTCTTCCTAAAATATAGGAGACTGAATAATGACTAATAAACATAGGAAAAACCTTAGGAAAAATAAATCCTAGGTGTGTGTGAAGTAACTCCAACAATATCAATTCATCCGTAAAAATGGACGAAGAGATAATATAATTCTGTTTCCTTTCACAAAGCCATTAATACCAAAAAAATTGATCATATTCTAAATACAATCATGCAATAGGTACCTTTTATATTATTATAACTTGGTGTAGATCAAAGTATTTCCCCATCTTCAATATCCATGTTATAGGATCTTTACCATCAAATATCCTCATATCGATCTTCAAAATGAAGTGGTTCCTTAGTGCTAAATTGAATCCTTAATTATGTGGATCTTGAAGTGGTGAATAATCATGATTATGGGATTCAATCTTTATTTTCTTTACATTTTCGTGATTTCCTTGCATTTTGATATCTCCTATAGGGAGTCTCTCATCTAGAGCATGTAATATCATGGAAGAAATGAAATTTTGCAATTTTAAGATCTTATTTTCAATATTCTCCACATTTTCCTCCATATTCCTTTCCATATCTTTATTATTTTAATACATTTCCTTTTTAAGGTATTCCTAAGATTCTAATAAATCCATTGTTTTCAACATACTAGCACTCATTTCATCAACTTGGTTCTTTAATTGGGTTAGCAAGTTTTCTAACTCTTCACTTTATTTAGATGCCATGTTTGAGTTTTTATGAGGAGTACTAGTACAATTTCTTGTAGAACCCTTTACAATGTGAGAAAATAATAACTCTCCTCTTTTTCCTCTTTATCACAAATTTTGAATAAAAAAAACAATATTCCAAACAAAAGATATGCCAATTGTAATTTCCATACCTTTCAAACAATTAATTCGGAGTATGTATGGATGGTATACCTTTGTCCCGATATATATGTGTGTGTGTGTGTGTGTGTGTGTGTAAACTTTGAACCCTTCCAAGTCTGAAATTTTGGCCTATAGTACTATGATATGACATTTAAACTACTGAAGATTTCATAGTCTGAACCTTCACTGATAAAAGGTTATAGAAAAAATACAAAAAAGACTTGTTTAATACTAATTTTTGGATTATTTAAAAGCCCCAACTTCCACAAGATATATTTCACAAGTTTTAATGATTCAAATTATATAAAGTTTTTCACATGTACTTCTCTATGTATCCTTAGGATTATAAAAATTTCAGAGTTTGAAACTTCAACGAAATTCGTTTATAGAGAAAAGAAAAAGATGACTCGTTTGAGACTAATTTCAAGATTACTCACTAGCCCCAATTTCCATAGATGATATCTCCAAAAATGTAATGACTCAAAACCATAAATTTGGACTAGACGTGCTTGGATATGTTTTCTTAGTGTTCACAAAATTTCACTATATGAAATTCCTTATAAAACAATTTATAGTGAAAATGCCAAGATGGCTAATTTAAAATAGATTTTAGGATGAGTAAAAAACCCTATCTTCCATAGGATACATGTCCAAAATTATTATGAACTAGAACTTGAAATTTTTACCAGACATTCTTGGATATGTCTCCTAATAAACCTCCAAATTTTGTTATATCAAACATCCCATAAATAAGTTTATATGGAAATTTCTAGGATGGATTTATTGAAGTATAAAAACCCTAGGATCGATGCTTTGATACCAAACGTTATGTACCAATTCCTTGATAATGATAAAAAAAAACAATGAGTAAAAAATTCACTTAGAGGGATAAACCTACATTTACAATATTTTCAATGCATAAGATTATATGAGATGATCCTAAGACTAGGTCTCCTTGGTGTATATATATATATGAGACCAAGGGTACGATTATAATGAAAGGGTACTATGAAGGGTTCTAGCCTACATACAAATATAACACTAGAAATGTAATAATTCAATATCTAGGGTATAATATGGGGTTTTATACTTAACATATGGATTTATATAGGGATTAACATGTCCCTCCCCTTCAATCAATTGGTTTCCTCAACACTTGACTAACCAAGACTATTTCTACATGAAGAACTCATCTTCCCATGCCACCACTTTTACTTGTAGGTTCTTCCATTTAACAAGGTACTCAGTAATTATTTAATTTTGTAGTCGCTTAAGCCTTGTTTCAAGGAAATTTTCTAGTTCTAGTATTATTTTCCCTTCTTCATTAATCTCTAGTAAAATAGTTAGTATTGGGTGATTGCCATTGATTACCTTCTTTAAGAAAGAAACATGGAAGATTAGATGTACACGTGAAGATGGAGGTAACTCCAATTTGTAAGCCATACTTCAAATACTTTGCAATGATTTATAGGGGACATAATATTTGGGTGCTAATTTATTTTTCCTTCTTTTCTTTCTTGAGGGACATCTATTTATATGTTTGTCACCTCAAAAATATCCAATCCCTCACTTCAAATTCCCTTTCAATGCGATGTTCATCTACTTGTTATGTCATCCTATTTTGTGTCATAACCAAGTTTTTATTCAATAGTTTGATAACCTCTTGTTGGTTCCTTATGTTTCACTCTATTGCTTGAACCTTTGTAGTCCATTTCAATGGAGATGTGATGTATGGAGGATGATATCCATAAAGTGTCAGAAATGGGGAAATGTTTGATGAAGTATGGAAGAATGTGTTGTACAACCATTCTACTGAGGGAAACGACTTGACTCATTATGTTTGTTTATTAGATTAAAAGAAACAAATATAAACTTCTAGAAGTTTATTGACAATCTTAGTTTTCCCATCGGATTGAGGATGGTAAGATGAGCCATGAGCCAATTTATTACCCAAGAAATAAAATAATTTAGTCGAAATATTTCCAATGAAAATTAGATCTCTGTCACTTACAATAATATTTAGTACTCCATGTAGCTTGAAATTTTTCCATGAATGTTGTGGTTATAACACTTTCTTTAAAAATATGAGAAAGAGAGGAAAAAAGGGAATACTTTTCTAATCAATCCACTACTACTACGATGACAATATTTCCTTTAGATTTGGGTAAACCTATAATAAAATTCATTGAAACTTCTTCCCAACATTGAATTTCTATAACTAAGGGTTTTAGGAGACCTGGCCTCCATTCTGTCATTTCTACTTCCACCCAATCAGACTGCGGAATGGAAATAACACATAGTGAATGCTTTGTTTCTTCTTTCCTTGAACATGCATCTTCCACAATATTGTGTTTTCCTTTCTTGTAGATAATTTCAAAGTCATAAGATAAAATATGTGTAACCCATTTTTGTTTCTCTTTTGAAGATAATCATTTCTCCAAGAAGTACATCAAACTATCATGATCTATTTTTACTTTGAAGTGTCTTCCTATTAGGTAAGGGCACCATTTATTAACTACATGTAGTATGGCCAACATTTCGTTTTCATAAATCGGTTATAGTAGGTGTTTTACTTTAAGTTGGATGCTTTGAAAGGCAAGGGGCCTTCATCATTTTCTTAAAATTGGACCAATACCATGGAATGAGGCATCACATTTAACAATAAATGTTTTTTTCAATTGAGGTGTGGCTAGGACACAAGTTGTACACATAGCCTCCTTAGGATTTTAAAAATATTTTGTTTCTTCTTGAGTCAAAGAAAATTATTCCTTCTTTAATAATGTTGTTAGAGCTATCTTTATTTGACCATAGTTCTTTAAACAAATGTGGTAATATCCCGTTGATCCTAAGAATCCTCAAGGTTTATTCATTTGTTTTGGAATTGGCCATTCCCTCATAGATTTAATTTTGTTAGGGTCCACTTTTACAACTTCATGAGATACAATATGAGACCAATATTCCACTTCTTGAACCCAAAAAGGAACACTTGGAAGGATTTTCATAAATTTGTTTCTCCTCCAAAAGTTGCAATACTATGTCAATAAGGTTTACATGCTGTTCCCAATATTTGATGTAGAGAAGTGTGTCATCAAAAAATACTAACACCAATTTCCTAAGGAAGGGTTTGAAAATAGAATTCATCAAGATTTGAACTGTTGAAGGTGCATTGGTAAGTCCAAATGGAATAACCAAGAAATCATAATGACCTTCATGTGTTCTAAATGCTAGTTTTGGAATTCCTTCCTACCTCATTCTAATTTGATGATAACTCGAATGAAGATCAAACTTAGTAAAGTAAACTGCTCCATGCAATTCATATAATAATTCATCAATGACAAGAATAGGAAACTTATCTTTCATGGTCATTTTGTTGAGATACCTATAATATAGAAACATATGCCACTAACCATCCTTCTTCATAACCATCACTACTGTTGTAGAGAAATAATTTTTTCTAGGTTGAATGATGCCCTCCTCTAACATTTATTGAATCATACTCTCAATATCACTCTTCTGTGGACATGGATACTTGTAAGGCCTAATTTTAGGTGGTACACTTCTAGGTTGAAAATGAATAGCATGGTCATGATCTCGAGAAGGTGGAATACCCTTAGGCATACCTCCAAATACCTTGGAATGGTTGTTGATAACTATTTGGATATCCACTAGAGTAGAGGATATAGATGTTTGAACATCTAGTGAGCACAATTGTGAAATTACACCACGATGTCCCTTTTTGTGTAATTTTGGCATGCTATTAGAGATTATCAACTTAAATAATTTCCCTTTGATACCTCTAATATCAATTTCCTTTCCTTCTAAGGACAATATCATGAAAAAATGTTTCAAATTAAGGGTCACCATTCCCAATGATTGTAACCATTGGACCCCTAATACAACATCAACACCACCCATTTGGATGGAAATCATGAGACTATCCAATAAACAATCCCCCCTATTGATATTAATACTATGGAACTTCCTAGAAGAATTTATGGTGCATCCATATACAATCATTACTTGAAACTATGATATTGGAAATACAAAGAAATTGGGATAATTTTCTAATTTATAATTGAAGAAGTTATTAGTGCTACCATAATCAATCAACACTGTTAATTTTTCTTTTTGATGGAATAGTCTCTTCATGGAGTACTGATGTCGACCAATGCATGAAAATATATCATTGGATTAGTCTCTTCTAGATCTATATCTTGTGATGGTTCCAATTATTGATATTATTCCTCTTCATATTCTATGTAAAATAATTTATTCTCGTCACATTTATGCCCCTTACGATACTTTATATCATAATTGAAACATAGTCCCATTGTTCTTCTTTCATTCATTTGTTGAGGTTGCAACCTTCTCAGTTCAGTGAGGTTAGGAGAGGGAACATTGTGCTCTCTATAGTTGTTAGTGACCACACTTCTAGTAGCCATATTTTTGTTTTCTACTTTTTGTTTCATACTGAAATATTTCTCTAGGGATTTAGGTTCAAAGAGATGTACCTAATATTGAATGTTATCCTTTAAAATGAAAATAAAGAGATCTAAAAAATTATACTATGGAATTTATTTACCTCAAGACTAAGATTTTGGAATCATTGAATGTGCTATGTAATTGGACCTTTTTTTCCGAAGATTTATCAATTGACTAAATAATGTATTCATCTTAATATCCCCATAATGTGCTATCAATTCATCTATAAAATGGACCAAAATATTAAAAAAATAATTTTTCTTTTAGATATCCACTGATACCAAATAAATTGATCATTTTCTAAGTAAAAGACTGAAATAGTTACCTTTTGTAAGCTTGGCACTTGGTGTAGATAAAAAAATATTCTCCATCTAGAATATCCATGTTATAGTATATTTACCATCAAACTTCCTCATATCAATCTTCAGAATGAAGTAATCCACTAGTGATGACTTGAAGCCTCAATGATGTGGATCTTGGATTAGTGAATGATCATGATTATGAGATTCAATATTTGTGCTCTCAAGATGTGAAAAAATACTCCCCATATGTGATTGAGTCTCAATAATATTGGTGTCCTTATTTTCATGATTTCCTTGGATCTGCTGAACTTATGGTTATACTGGGGGGGGTGAATCAATATAATATAATTTAAACTTTATTTAACCATTCATCAATCATTCATTAGCACATATAAACTCAAATCACAATGCCATAATTTAACGTGGAAACCCTTGTAGGAGAAAACCACAAAAAATGTATTTATAAATGTTTGTATGCACTAACCTATTGTTACGAATCTTGTATGCATCAACCTACTATTACAAATGTTGTATGCACCAATATACTAGAGACACCAATCTCCTCAGTTGAGCACAAAATCATCAAGATATTGTGTAGGCACCAACCTACTAGAGACACCAATCTCCTCAGATGAGCACCAAATCAGTAAGACCTATACAAGCACCAACCTAAGCTATTATTACACAGAGTAATTCTAGCTTCACTTGCATGATTCATGCTTCATGTATTTAATACTATCAACATACCCTTAACTTTCATGCTCCATTGCCTCTCTTTACTTCATACCCCAAACATAGATTCAAACCCTAGTCAAATTTAGCCTTCATGCCCTAGAAAAATTTGTAGCGTCATTCCAAGAATATAATCCCATATTGCAGCATCACAGCCTCAAAATATCTCACTTTTCATCATCATAGACTTTATTCCTTCATAGTGCACCCTTAAAAATGCAACAAAAATCCTCTTACACACCTTTAGACCCCATGAATACTCTCCAACTTCTCTTGCACACATAATATCTCTTTTGCGCACCTAAAACATGATCTTATTACTTGGATCCTCTTCAAATGCACACATATATCCTATATTTATAATTTTTATATGCTCACTTTTAGTCCAACCTATAAATACTGGTTAGGGAGACCTAATATTTCTAGCTAGGTTGTCTCACAAAAAAATTCATGTCTCCTCATTCCTAAAGAGTTAGAGGCATTTCCATATACCATTGGAAAGGTATCAGAATAATATTGCCAACCATAAAACCTATTCTCCCATTTAATATCTATGTTTAGAATAAAAAATCCCTCAAATATAGGGTATCCAAAATGAGCATCCAAAAACAATATTTACAGCAATATCCATCTTATAATATTATCTTGGACATTTGTTGATGCAGACCTCTTATCCCTCCTCAGGGCTGCTCGACCTCCCGGTCAGGATCTTCTGGTTCGGGAGCCGAAATGGCTCTTTTAGTTCCAAACTAGAACCCTTCAAATGAACACAAAGGTCCCCCACAAATGCTGAGTTCAATTTTCCAAGCATCAAGTGTGAGATCCCACAGCACATGACCAAGATCTGTGAACTCCAGCTAGGCTCAGGTTCCAGTGCCTATTCCTTCGGGTTTCATGGTTTGAGAAATCAGGGTACAAGGGGTATCCCTGCTCCTTGGAATCCCCGGTTTATGAAATACCAAAATCACAATGACCCGAGATCTATGGCTTAGATCTCTCTCGGATCGACGACCATGCTTATTTTGGAGTTTTGCGTTTCACAAAATTAGGGTACAAGGGGTATCCCTGCTCCCTGGAATCCCCAGTTGCCGAAATGCTGGAATATCGATGACCTGATATCTGCGGCTCAGATCTCTCTCGGATCGACGACCACACTTATTTCAGTGTTTCGTGTTTCATGAAATCAGGGTACAAGGGATATCCCTGCTCCTTGGAATACCCGGTTGTCGAAATGCCGAAATCCCGATGACCCGAGATCTATGGTCCACATCCAACCTCATTATTTCGTTATTTCACGATTCGGGGTTTTAGGAGACAAGGACCTCTGTCCTCGCTCCTTGGAATCCCCAGTTGCCGAAATGTTGAAATATCTTGGCATTCAATGAACATATCACAATAATCCCTGAGATCTATGGTCCACATCCAATCTTGTTATTTCTCTATTTTGCGATTCAGGGTTTTGGGAGACAAGGACCTCTATCCTTCCAACTTGCAATACCCGAAATTGCGATGTGGACCAATGGTCCAGATCTATCTGAGATCGATGGCCACTATTCCTCCTGAGCTTTAGACGTCAAGAAGCCCTCGTGGCTAATCTCCTCACAGCTCCACCTTATCCAACGGCTTGCGGGGTTTCGGTGTTTCTCCTCGAGGACTCTCCATCGTCCGTTTAGATATTTGATATCTCCCCTCCTGGATCTACACAGTGTTAAATCCTTCGCTCCTACCTCAAATTAGATGATCTATGGGATTCTTCACTGTGATCCAACGCTCGACGATGTTCTTCCTCCTGAGATTTTATTCGCTTAAGAATTAGAAGATTTTCTAAGTCTTCGAAGACTCGGTCTTCGCTTCTTCAAGGGAATGAGTTCCTGGATATCGATAACATTTTCCGAAGTGTTGTTCCTCCTGAGCTTTGTCTGGTTCAAACTTCGATTCCCCACACACTCCTTGCATCTGAGGGATTTCGATGACTCAGATCCATGGTATTTCTCGCAGAGAATTTCCTCCTGATTTCCTTACGTTCCTCTCTGGCTCGATGTACAACTTGCAGATCTCCCAATGAAGAGAAACAATTGAAACTGGAAAAAATCATAGTTCCATCCACTTGTTCATGTAAACAAAAATGACAGAAAAATGCACATAGTCCACACACCATACATTTGGATCAATTTCCCTTGTTATATTCACAAGTGCCCAATGGCTACAAAATACATTCAAATTATAGTAACTCAAAAACTGAGATCTCCTTATAACTTGCAGTTCTCCCTTATAGCTAATTTCTCTGTGTGTTGCAGCTAATCCCAACTGGGCATACAAACTTCTACTTAACTCAAAAAGATTTCTAGGTTTTCCCCTGGCTACTTGCCTACTATAAAATTCATCCTATGC
This sequence comes from Picea sitchensis, assembly GCA_010110895.2. Taxonomy (NCBI): domain Eukaryota; kingdom Viridiplantae; phylum Streptophyta; class Pinopsida; order Pinales; family Pinaceae; genus Picea; species Picea sitchensis. The sequence continues at coordinate 24,159 of SNQJ01S0040651.1, read as the reverse complement.
TATCTTAGTTCAGTCGCATTCCAGAGTCGTAGTGGAAACTCTTGCTTTGTTTACGATTTTCAAAACGTGCCTCAAAGGGTAAAATTCGATACTGGTTCAAGCGTGCCTGCAAAGGTAAATTCCAGTGCTGAGTGAAGGAAGATTTCAAAATCGGTTGTAACTACCCACGTTGACGTTCTGGAAGAACTCTCATGTGTTGAGTGATCTCGCCTGCATGCTTGACAACGATGCTCCTGCATCATACTCCCCTTGATAAAAATTCATGGAACCCTATCCATCATCTCTTCTACTGACTTTCCCTGCTTCTAGATAGAAACCTCATTTTCTCAACTAGCATCTTCTATTGGGTGTCCCTTCCATTTGAGAAAATATTCAAAATAAGTCTTCCTCCTAGTCTTCCTGCCAATCCTTTAATCAACAATTTTCTCCATCTGCAGCTTTTCTGCCACAGGCATCTGTCTCTCCCACTGAACTTTTCCTTGCGCTTCTGACCCTTCTGTTTCATCTTTCATATAAGGATATAGGTCTGAAACATTGAATATGGGTGAAATGACCACACCATCTGGCATCTCAATCCCATAGGCGTTTGCATCAAACTTCCTCAAGATCTTACAAGGTCCTATCCTTTTCATCTTCAACTTGTTGTATGTTCCCCTAGGGAATCTTTCCTTCTTGAGATGTGCTAGAACCTGATCTCCTACTTCAAATTGAAGTTCCCTGTGATGTTGATCATCTCTGTGCTTGTATTTCTAATTAGAACTCTCCAACTATCCTTTGATCTGGCTATGGAGTCACTCCATCTCCACAGAAAAATCCTCTGCTCCAGTGCTCCCTGATCTCACCCTGTTCCAAGTCTCTCAACTCAGACACTCCCCTAGGTTGCATTCCATATAGTATTTGGAATGGGATCCTTCCAGTGCTCCTGTTTGGTGAGTCATTGTATGCAAATTCTGCTTGTGGACGAATATGATCCCACTGGTTATGATGTTCAGTAACTAGACTCCTTAATAAATTCCCCAAACTTCTATTTACCACTTCAGTCTACCCATATGTTTGAGGGTGATAAGTTGAGCTGAAGGAAAAATTCGTCCCCATCTTCTTCCACAGTTTCCTCCAAAAGTGACCAACAAATTTTGTGTCTCTATCTGAGACAATGCTCCTAGGTAGGCCGTGAAGTCTCACAACTTCTTTGAAAAATATATTTGCAACATGCGTTGTGTCACTGGTCTTTTGGCGTGGGATGAAATGTCTCATCTTTGAAAATCTATCCACCACCACAAATATGGAATCAAATCATCTTTGTGTTATTGGTAATCCCAACAAAAAATACATGCTTATTGCATCCCAAGGCCTCTTTGGTATTGGCAATGGTTGATACAACCCAGTGTTATGTTGTTTCCCCTTAGCATGTTGGCAGATTCTACATCTGTTCACAAAATTTATCACTTTTGTTCTCATACCTGGCCAATAGTATGATTTTCTCAACTGTGCAAACGTTTTATCATGGCCTAAATGTCCAGCCAATCCTCCGCTGTGTTTTTCCTTTAAAAGATTATCCCTTATTAAGCATTTTGGTATGCACAACTGATGTCCTCTGAACAACATTCCTTCCTAAATCATGTATTTTGTTCAATGACTTCTATATCTCAACATAGTATTAGCACATGCCTCATATGCCTCCTTGAAATCTATATCATCATGATACATGTCCTTAAGGTGTTCAAACCCTAAGGTCTTCACCTGGAATTCCTGCATGATCAAACATCTCCTGCTTAACGCATCAGCAACCTTGTTAGCATTCCCAGCAATATGTTTTATGGTAAAAGTAATTTTTTTCATAAATTCAACCCATTTTGTATGCCTCTGGTTTAGTTTTTCCTTTCTGGTTATGAATTGTAAAGCTTGGTTATCGCTATACAAGACAAATTCTTGGGGGACAAGATAATGCCTCCATTTCTTCAAAGCTTGAATTATGGCATAAAACTCCTTGTCATATGTGGATTATTTCTTCTTAGTCTCATTCATCTTCTCTTGAAATAGGCAATAGGTCGATTGTCCTAACTCAGAATTGCTCTTATTGCAACTCCACTTGCATCACATCTTACTTGAAATGTCTTCCCAAAATTCGGCAAGACCAGAATTGGTTGTTATGTTATCTTCTCCTTCAGTATATTGAAGCTCCTTTCAGCCTCCTCTATCCATTTAAAATATCTATTCCGCTTCTTCATTGTATCCATCATGGGTGTGCAAATACCACTGAAGTCTCTAATGAACTTTCTATAAAAACTTGCTAAACCATGAAAGATCCTTACCTCAAACATGCTCCTTGGTGACAGCCACTCCCTGATCACTTTCACCTTCTTTGGATCCATCTTCAGTTCATTCGAAGAGATCATGAAACCTAAATAAATGAGTTATGTCTTCATAAAATAGGACTTCTTCAAGTTGATCAGCAGATTATCCTATTGTAGCCTCCTCATTACTAGCGTTAGGTGCCTCAAATTCTCCTCTTTAGTCCTGCTAAAGATCAGTATATCGTCCAGATATACAACCACGAACTTTCCAATGAAATCTTTTAGAATTTCATTCATCAAGCTCATAAAAGTACTCGGGGCATTTGTTAAGAAAAATGGCATAACCAACCACTCGTATAGACCTTCGTTTGTCTTAAAGGTTCTTTTCCATTCATCACCTTCTCTCATTCTAATCTAGTGATATCCACTTTTCGGATCTATCTTAGGAAAGAAATTTGCTCCACTTAAGAAATCCATTAAATCATCCATTCTTGGTAAGGGAAATTTGTACCTGATGGTGATCTTGTTGATGGCTCTCGATTCTGTGCACATTCTCCATCCCCCATCTTTCTTTGGGCTCAACACAGTTGGTACTGCGCATGGACTCAAGCTCTCTCCGACCAAAACTTTGTCTAGCAACTCTTGGATTTGGTCCTTCACTTCTTCATTTTCTTGAGGTGTCAATTTGTATTCTTCTTTGTTTGGAAGACTTTCCCCTGGTATCAAGTCGATATGATGATTGATACTACTGATGGGTGGCAATGAGTTTGACAGCTCATCCACCACTATATCAACAAAATTATCTAGAAGCTCCTGAACTTCTTCAGGCAAATCATCCATTGATGTACTCGTAAGGATGACTCTGGTCTTCCTCACCACAACAAACTGCATCTCTTGTTCTTCCTTGACTTATTTCAGGAGTTCCTTCCCACTCATGATAATTATTCTTGTGTTGACTTACTCCTTTACTCTCTTCTCCTCTATTGGCAACAACATATGCATCCTACCATTATTTTCTAATGTATATGTGTTTTTCCTCCCATCATGAATGACGTTTCTGTCAAACTTACATGGTCCTCCCAACAAAATATGGCATACGTCCATGGGGATTACATCACATGGGATTTCATCTTTATATCCTCCTATTTTAATTTCAACCAGACATTGTTTAGTGATCATTACCTGGTGTCCTTTTTGCATCCATGAGACTCTGTATGGCCTTGGATGTCTAGTTGTATTTAGCTCCAATTTATCCACCATATCTATGGATACTATTTTGTCAGTACTCCCACTGTCAATGATCACCTTGCATACTTTATCCTTAATCTTGCAAGTTGTCCTGAAGAGACTGTTTCTCTGCACTGGTTTTTCAAATTTTACCTCTGGTTTTAAGAGAACTTTTCTCAACATTAGGGATGCTCCATCCTCTTCTCCTTCTGCCTCAACATATCTTCGTTGTGCTTCTAAAATGTGAGCTTATCCTCCTTCCTTCTTCTTCTTGGTACATTCCCAAGACATGTGCCCCATATTTCCACAGTTATATCACCTTACTCCTCCTCTACCTCTTCCTCTAGAAGAGCTTCTTCCAACACTCTATCTTCCTCGTGAACTTCCTCCTCATTATGAGTGATTGTGTGGTTTCTCAGCCTCGTCCTTATAATGATGTGCTTTTTCATGGTTAAATCCCTTGCTTTTTCTTGGGATCAAGCCTTTACTACTTCCTCACTGGTTCTTTTTTCAGGCCAGCTTCTCCTCTGCCTTCAGCGCAAACTGATAAGCATCTTCCACAGTCCTCACTGACATCATGCTAATTTCATCCTGGATTTCATATCTCAAGCCATTTATATATCTGGTGATTCTTTCTTCGTCTCTCTCCCTTTGTCCAGTTCTGATGTTTAGCTGGTAGAACGCCTTGATGTACTCCTTGATTGTCATCCCTTTCTGTCTCAGGTTCTGTAGCTTCCTGAACAGATTGATATGGTAGTCTTTGGGTATGAACTTAGCCTTCAGTTTGGCTACCATCTTGTCCCAACTTTTTATCCTCTATTTTCCTTTACTTCTCCTCTCAGCCTGCAGTTCGTCCCACCACAGTGTTGCATGCCCTTTTAGCCTGGTGACTTCCTACTTCACCTTATTCTCCTCATTGACATCTTCATAGTCGAAGTGTTTTTCCATGGACCTTATCCAGTCCAACAATTTTTCAACATCTAGATTTCCCTCGTACATGGGGACCTCTATCTTAGCTCTGCCTCCCAATCTGGCAACTGCTCTCAACAAACGTTCTTCTGCAGCATCCTCTCCTGCAGATTCTTCAACCTCAACCTCTTCACTTCCTACATCAATGACATCCCCAACATCAGGTACTCTTCTCTATGCTACTTCCATTGTTTCCAATTGGGTGTGAAGCTCTTTCATTTCCCTCTCTACAATACAGTTGGCTAAAGACAGCTCTCATCTTCTTGGCAACATTATGTTGACTATCTGTCACACACAGAGTATAGCTCTGAGTTCTCTGTCTCATTCTTTTCCTCCTTTTCCTGAAGTCTACAGATGAAAAAATAATGCTCTAATACCACCTGATGCAGACCCCCGGTCAGGATCTTCTGGTTCGGGAGCTGAAATGGATCTTCTGGTTTCAAACTAGAACCCTTTGAACGAGAACAAAGGTTCCCCACAAATGCTTAGTTTACTTTTCCAAGAATCAAGCGTGAGCTCCCACAGCACACGACCAAGAGTAGTGACCTCCGGATAGGCTCAGGTTCCAACGCCTATTCCTTCGGGTTTCATGGTTTGCGAAATCAGGGTACAAGGGGTATCCCTTCTCCTTGGAATCCTGAGTTTTCAAAATGCTAAAATACTGATGAACCGAGATCTATGTCTTAGATCTCTCTTAGATTGATGGCCATGCTTATTTCAGTGTTTCACGTTTCACAAAATCAGGGTACAAGGGGTATCCCTGCTCCTTGGAATCCTTGGTTGCCGAAATGCCAAAATCTCGATGACCCGAGATCTACAGCTCAGATCTCTCTCGGATCGACAACCATGCTTATTTCAACATTTCACGTTTCACAAAATTAGGGTACAAGGGATATCCCTTCTCCTTGGAATCCCCAGTTTCCAAAATCCCAATGACCTGAGATCTACGGTCCAGATCCAACCTTGTTATTTCATGATTCGGGGTTTTGGGAGACACAAACCTCTATCCCTGCTCCTTGGAATCCCTAATTGTCGAAATGTCGAAATATCTTGGCGTTCAATCAATGGCTCACAATAATCCCTGATATCTACAGTCCACATCCAACCTCACTATTTCTCTATTTCGCGATTCAAGATTTTGGGAGACAAGGAACTCTGTCCTTCCAACTTGCGATACCCAAAATCGCAATGTGGATCGATGGACACTATTCCACCTAAGCTTTGGATGTCAAGAAACCCTTGCCACTAATCTCCTCGCAGCTCCACCTTATCCAATGGCTTGTAGGGTTTTGGCATTTCTCCTCGAGGATTCTCCACCGTCCATTCAAATCTTCGAGATCTCCCCTCCTAGATATATGCAGTGTTAAAGCTTGCACTCCTACCTCAAATCAGACGATCCGCGAGATTCTTCATCGTGATCCAACGCTCGATGGAATTCTTCCTCCTGAGATTTTATTCGCTTCAGACTTAGAAGATTTTCTAAGTCTTTGAAGACTCGGTCTTCGCTTCTTCCAAGGAACGAGTTCCTGGATCTCGATAACACTTTCTGAAGTGTTGTTCCTCCTGAGCTTTGTCTGTTTCAGACTTCGATTCCCCGTGAACTCCTTGCATCTGAGGGATTTTGGTGACTCAGATCCACGATATTTCTCGCAGAGAACTTCCTCCTAATTTCCTTACGTTCCTCTCTGGCTCGATGCACACCTTGCAGAGCTCCCAATGAAGAGAAACAATTGAAACTGGAAAAAATCATAGTTCCATCCACTTGTTCATGTAAACAGAAATGAAAAAAAATGCACATAGTCCACACACCATAAATTTGGATCAATTTTCCTTCTGTTATATTCACAAGTTCCCAATGGCTACAACATACATTCAAATTACAGTAACTCAAAAACTGAGATCTCCTGCTAACTTGCAATTCTCCCTTACAACTAATTTTTCTCTGTGTTGCAACTAACCCCAACTGGGCGTACAAACTTCTACTTAACTCAAAAATATTTCTAGGGTTTCCCGTAGCTACTTGCCTACTCTAAAATTCATCCTATTCGGTCTTAGTTCAGTTGCATTCCAGAGGCGTAGTGGAAATTCCTGCTTTGTTTATGATTTTCAAAATGTGCCTCAAAGGGTAAAATTCGGCATTGGTTCAAGTGTGCCTCCAAAGGTAAATTTCAGCGTTGAGTGAAGGCGGATTTCAAAATCAGTTGTAACTGCCCATGTTGAAGTTCTAGAAGAACTCTCATGTGTTGAGTGGTCCCGCCTCTGCGCACTTGCCAACGATGCTCCTGCATCATTTTTAGTCTCCCCTTGTATTTTAAATAAATGTAAAACAATATTTCCAACAATATACCCCCTTTTCATTGATGGAAACCCTTAATCAATTCTGATACTCCCCCTGTCTGCAACTTTCATTGGGTCTACAATTCTTCCTCTATATGCAACTTCTCCCCCTTGGACAACAATGACAAAGGGATACTCACCCTAAGCTTGTGGTTCAATTTACTAATGATATGAGTAGGATATCACTCCCATACAACATTTTTATCCTTTCACTTCATTGAGAATGTATACATTGCTTGGGGTTTTTTTTGCATTTTCCACTAATCTACTGTTGACGGGCGAAATTGACCATCCGTCAACTGGAAGAGTGGATCCGGTCCGAGGTTGTCTAAATAACCCAAGCCCTTTGGGATAACCCACCCTGATGGGTTTAACGACTCTGTTAGTCGATCTGAGTCCTAAGAAAACAAAAAAAGAAAACTATTCTAAATTAACTAATCTAAATGAAAAATAACAACAAACTAATAAACAATATAAACTATTATATATGCAATTTACTATATAATACTATAATAACTCTACTAACATAATTAAATCTTAATCACAAATGTACAATATTTACAAATTACAGATTTAAATGAAAACCTGCAAAACGCATTTGTAATCTGTCCTAAGACAGCGAGACTATTGTTTTTTGATTTTTATAATTTTATGAAAAATAAATAAATTGAAAAAACTATCTAAGCTAAGCGATTAAAACAATAATTATAACTATGTATCTAAACTAATATATTTATCTAAACTACTTATATTATACCAACTAATTTACTATTAAACAAAATATAACAAACTGACCTGAAGTAACGCTTCGGGTTTGTCCTGTGTGCAGTAGTTGTTTTAGTTGCTCGGATGGAAGAAACATGCACTGGATTATCCACTAGCTTCTCGTAAACAACAAGTTGTTGTACACTTTCAAATATTAATAACAGGACAAACAAGACATAAAAATTTACAACAATCTTATGATTTACAAATCATAACATTTAGATAAATCTGCGTGTAAGGATTTGTACAAAATGATCCAATTAACGAAGAAGAGAAATCTGTGATTCATTAACTGAAACACATTAATTGCTATATTTTTTAAATAAGAGAGAGATCAGATATAGATAACACATTAATCAAGTCACATCAACCTGCAATAGATTACGATAGCTAAAGTAGTCTATAATCAATTGCAAAATGATATGAATAAAACTTGAAACAAAAGTTTGATATATTGAAAGCGAAAGTTGTTACAAGACATCAACTTTCATTCCAGTCTGTATCATAAATCCATAGTATGGTTCTCCCACAGTGAGGATGATGGTATTATTACAAAAATGACCAGTATTTAAAGACTTCCCACAGGGTAAAACATCCCGATGGGAATTATCAAAACAATTTACAGAAAATCTGGAGATAATCTCCCAAGTTTCTAACTCTAGCTAACAACCTAAAACAAAACCATATCCAAAGTATATCCAAAACTACTAGAACATTCCCAATTGATCATGGTAATTCGTATGTACCTGAAAGAAGGAAAAAATAGACAAGTTAAGAGGATATTTTATTGATAAAATTGTCAAAAAACTAATTTTTAAGACTAGCTACAGAATCTTGTGATTATGTAGCTGGTCTAAATTGAACACAGAATCTTTTTAAAACCAATTTGAATCTTAAAGACTATATTCAAACTATTGAAAAATAATTTGATTGCTATTTGAAAACAAACGAGTCATTCAAATCAAAAACTATTATACTAATTCGAGAGCAGACAATATTATGATCAATCGAATGATTACAGAGATAGATGTACTCTGTTCAATTTGTTATCACAATTTTGAGTAAACATAATCGTATTGGATAACTTGACAGCAATAAAATCGTTTTCATGAACCAATTGAAATCGACACCAACAGTTTATGTTGCTTCATCCATCAAAATCATTTTCGAATCCAAACAAAATCAACAGGATCGTTTTTCAAATTGATAGAACTATATTAAACATATACAAATGATCATTCTAATCGTGGCACACAATAATCACTTGCAGATCCAATCAAACAGGAACGAATTAAAACGGTTGGAGGCTGACAGAATCGTTATGAATGAACACATCTCCACGATCTTAGCAAATAGATCTTCAGCATAGGTCAAATGTAATAAGAATCCAAACGATAATATTAATTCAATACAAAACAGAGTCATTCCTGGTAAATCGAAGTCAACAGGGTTGTTTTGAGTTTATTAGATTACATCGTATTTATCAACCCAGTCACTAATAATGACGCATAACACATATAAAGGATCATACCAATTCAATCCCAGGAAATCGTTCCAAAATCAAACCATAAGAACTAAATCAGAGCCGATAGAATCCAACCACAATGAAATCATACCAAATCAAAACATAGTTGTGCTATGATTTTAGCATAAAAATCTCCTGTACAGGTCATATGCAATACAAATCCAAGCGAAAGAAAACCCCATTGATTTCGTTAATTCAAACCAACAAAATTATTCTAAAACGAATCAAACACAGTGAAAACCAATCAGTTGCTAAACTGGGCACGACCAAATCGTATAACCAAATCATAACTACATTTGATTTTAGCAGAAAGAATCTATTGTACAGAATCTGCAACATAACCGTTTTCGATAATCAAACTATGAAAGAATCATTTCGAATAATGAACAGAACTAATCAAAATCAAAACCAAATTTGTTATATTAATTCAATCATACTTACAAAGAAAAACTCAGATTGAAATTCACACCTGGACAATAAGAAACGACTTCGACTATGATAGTTTGCAATTGACGAAGGCTGTCGCCGATTCGACATTCCTAATGACGATCAAACCAGTGGTTTTATGTTTCTTGTCGTTAGCTTGAAGCTTGTCCCTTTCTCTTGACAACAATGTAACTTGGTTCTATAAATATTTGATCTTCGACTGTAATAAGGGAACGTCATTGTAATAATGCTCTAGCCACACATTGCATTGAATGCATGATGTTTTCTCGGGCTTTGAAATTGCAGGCGAGGGTTTGTTTAAATCACTGAGGGTTTCATTATGTAACTTGATTCCTGGGTAGTTAGGATTGTTCTTAAGGCACGGGGGTAAATTAGAAACATAGTGATAGGGTTGATCGGAGCATAGGCCATGGGAATAGGGGTACTCTTCAGCTAGGAAGCACTCGATATCGGAGTCCGAGTCTTCGCTCAGAACTATGGGCTTTTGGTCGATGTTCGGCTTAGGTTTATTCTGGGAAAGTCTCGATATCAATCGAGCATTCTTTTTACCCTTGTTGTTGACAGTAGGATTACCCTTGACTTTCTTACTCACAGGCTTCTTTACAGCCTCAGTCTTTTTTGTTATGATGTCAGCTAGGTCAATATTAGGGCCAACAGAGGGTTTGGTAGGGGGTAGAAGGACATGGAAAGGCACAGTTGGCTCGACCATAGTCACTAACCATGACTTTATCGATTTGGACAGACTCTGGACCAACAAATCCATTTCTAGACAGAAAGGATTGCCAATTATCGCCATGAAGGTTTAAATGGTGGACGATGATGAGTCTAATCAAGCCATGGTGAAACAGGCTGTTGTCAGCCTTCTCACGTTTGAACCTCTTAGCCATCTTGTAAAGACTATGCAAGAAGTAATGCGGCATGTTCAAAGGATAGCCCATGAAATTCATCAATAACCGGAGGTGGTACAAAAATACTAAGCCATACCGACCTTCACAGGTCACAAATTGTTTCAAAATCACCAAAAGGTCATGCCACCTGGGTTTAAGGGTGGAAATAGGCATACCTTTATCACAGGAGACAACCTTTCGTGATACGAATAGTAATGGCCACGACACCTCATCAACTTTGGAGTTTTTAAACCATCGCTGGCCTGTAGCTACTAACCCTGTAGCAGAGGTTATGAATTCTTCATTGAGTTCAAGCTGAATGTAACCTACTTTAGCCCTACACCCATCAAAGGTAAGGGCGAATTGTTGTGCAACAAAAATATTGAAACCCTCGAACCTCTATATAAACACGAGCCAACCACTGTCTTCTAAATCCTTTCGGGCATCATCGAATAGTAACAAAGCTTGACTACCATTTGTCTTTATTCACACCACCAGTGCCATAGACAGGAGCACACGGTGAGTGAGGTGAACGAGCCAGGGTTTGAACATAGCATACGCAGGGGCAGAACGTTCACAGGCTTACCTGAAAGTAACCAAGGTGAAACAGGGATAGGGGGAAGACATTAATGACATATCGTGCGAAGGTGGTGGAGCTAGTTCATTACATGCACAACAGTCATATCCACTGTACAATCGTCGACGCAAATAACTATTCAACCCACTATTGTTTATGTCATTCAATCAACCAATGAAATCAATCGTAAGTGGATTAAACATTTGCTCGAGCAATAGTTATAAAACCAAAGCAATAAGTCGAAATTACACCAAGGATTTGATTGTATGAACTATGTGTTGTATGAAACGATTTATACCAAGGGTCTTACCACAACACATATGTGTTTTCATGAAACCAATCATTACTGCATTTGGGTCAAATTTCGACGGCGCGTTCAACACAATTGCCACTTTCTATTGTCGGAAGACCGACAAACCTCAGACCCCCTCAAACGTCATTTCACATGACGTCGTTTTTTCGACGACCTAATTTTCGTCTATATTGCGACGTTTCAAACGTGGCAAGAGAGACGTTTCAAACGTGGAAAGACTGACATTTCAAACGTGGCAAGAGAGACGTTGCAAACGTGGCAAGAGAGACGTTTCAAACGTGGCAAGACCAACGTTTCAAACGTTGCAAGAGAGACGCTGCATACATGGCAAGAGAGATGTTTCAAACGTGGCAAGACCGAAGTTTCAAATGTGGCAAGAGAGACGTTGCAAACGTGGCAAGAGAGACGTTACAAACGTGGCAAGACTGACGTTGCAAACGTGGAAAGTGAGACGTTGCAAACATGGCAAGTGAGATGTTTCAGACGTGGCAAGAGAGACGCTTCAAAGGTGTCAAGACCGACATTTCAAACATGGCAAGTGAGACATTTCAGACGTGGCAAGAGAGACGTTCTGAAGGTGGAAAGATCGATAGGATGAGGTATTAGCTCCGACGTGGTTGCTATGGTATTAGCTCCGACGTGGGTGATGTGCCTGCATTTCCAGCCAACTCTCCTCTTGCTAGCTCAACTTGTTTAGTGTTTGTTCATGATACATGCCTTGTTCTTTGAGATCCTCTATCTTTATGTCCCTCACTTTTATAACATCAAGAAAAGCTTCTTTGTCAGCCCTGCTCTTTTCTTCTAAAAGAGAGAGTGTGTGATTGGTTTCTGACATCTCTTGATGCCGTTCTTGTAACCGATGTTGTTACTCTTCCGTCTTATTCTCCAAGGTAGCACGGATAGCCTGAGTATTAGCAATAACTTCCTGCAACATCCTCAACTCATTGTGAAGCTCACTTTCTCTCTGTTCTTTTGCACGAAGACATGCATTTGTTTCTTCTAAAGTATCAGTAACTTTCTTGACTTCTGCATTGTGGATCTGCTCCTTCTGAAGCATCTGATGTTGAAGAAGATCCCGTGATTTGGACAGGCTCTGAAATTTCTCCTGTTTCCTATTCAACTCTTCCTGCAAAGCCAAACATTGTACTTCTAGAGTGTCAAGAAACCCACATTTTCCCGACATCATCTCAATTGTTCTTTGATGTTGATCCAGCTCTTGTTGGATCTGTACAAATTCTTTTTGTTTGGCCTGCAATTGATCCTTCAAGCAATCAAATTCTTCATTATTCCTCTTACAAGATGACTCGAGAGTAAGATTTTCAGCCATCAGTTTGGATTGTGCCTACTGATATTCCGATTCAGACATCGTTAATCTCTGTGACAGTTCTGCTTTCTGATATGTTAATCTTTCCACAGTGGAAAGGACCCCTTCCAGCTGATTCTGTAGCCCATATATCTTTCCATCCTTTGACACAACATCTACTTGACAATCATTCAATGTTTTAATCATCTCTTCCCTTTCCTTGTCCCATTGAGATTCCTTCCTCTTCATTGTTTCAGAGATTTCTTTGTAAGCCTCCTCTATAGATGTATACTTTATCTTGAACCTCTCAAATGAACCTTGCATCTCCTCACTGCCATACGTGAATGCCTGGAATTCATCCAACATGCTCTTCATCTCCTGATTCTCTTGCTCCATCCGAATCCGCTTCACTTCCATTTCCCGTAATTCTCTCTCCCTTGAGGCCAATGAATCCCTCAAAAGGCCTACTTCTTTACTATATTTCTTGGTCAAGCTCTCAATAACCGACCTTGCTTCCTCAAATTCAGCAGCCACCTTCTCAAACCCATACCGAGATTCCTCTGCTTCGATCTATAATACCTTCCTCTGGCTCTCTTCATATGCCAGGGATTGATTGCACCTCTACAACTGCAGATCAAGATCCTTAGACTGCCTACATTGGGATTCAAGATTGGTCTGGAGATTTGATATCTCTGTGATCAGACCCACCTTCTCACCTTCCCACTCGTCCTTCCAATCCTGAAACTATTGCTGCAACTTCTTGTGAGCCTCTTCGAGGAGCCCAAATTGATCCTTCCTCCATTTAAGATGCTCCTGGATAGTATTGTGTGCCTATTCAACCTTCGACAGATGCCCAGATTTACTCCTGAGCTCCTCCAAAGTACTCTCTACAAAAACCCTCCGTGCGCTTTCATGCACGAGACTCCGCTCACACTCTACAAGCTTCATCTTCAAAACCTCAGAATGGGTTCTATTACCAGAAAAAACAGAAATTGTGGCTTCATGGGATTCAAGCTCGACCTCAAGCCGCTGCATCGCCTTCATATTCTCTTCGGACACACCCTTGGCATCACTGCATTTTTTCTGCACTCTGGCAATTGCAGACTTCAAATTCTCAATCTCACCGACAAATTGCTTCATCCTCCTCTCTTGTTCTTCGCATTTACTATTTGCGTCATCAAGATTAGAAGCCAATTCCCATTTCTCATCCTCCATATTCTTCTGTCCTTCATTGAACAGAGTCCTGAGCTGTTCATGGGTGGAGTTCAGACCCCTAAGGGAGGATTCCTTCTGCGACAATGTGGCTTGGATTTCTTCATATTTTTTATTTACAACATCAATATCCTCTGCCCTTTTATTCAACTCTTCAGCCTACTTCTCCACCTAAAGTTTTTCTCCTGGAGCTTAGCAAGGGCATCATCAAGGGATTTTTTTCATTTATCATATATTTCACAAACGGAACGGGATTCGACCTCCAGCCTTTCCTTCGCAAACCTTGTTTCCCCAACTCCCTGCGAAGTTCCTCCATTTCTCGATCTCTCCCCTCAGATTCTGCAAATTCGTTAATCCGATAACACCCAAAAGAATTAAAATAACATAAAACCCAAACCCACTCCTCTTATTTTCATTCATTCCGTCATTAGTCGAACCCAAGATTCAAAACCCAGATGCGATTTATTTCATTTTATTCCTACATAGACACAGTTCTTCTATGGAATAGAACTTGGGCCGAACATAGTACTGAATATTGAACGATTTTGAGCATATACTTACCATTTGAAGGTGGACCGAAGCAGCTCTGCGTGCCTCTCATGGAGGAAACGGGGCAATGTTCGGTCGATTTGAAGAGTTTGAGGGTTTCAAGTGGTTTATCGAGGACAATCGTCTCTGGGCAATGTTTTCGGATTGTAAGGAGAATGAAGCAATTATGCTGCCATTGAAATGCAGATTGTTGATCGTTGAGGGAAATGAGAGGGTCTGAATTCCTGGAGGAGTAAAAGCCGCACCTTCTTTCTTTTCAAATTCTTAATTTGAAATGCTCGGCTGCCATAAGAAAATTTATATTGCCCTTTTTTCCCTCTCTTTTTCGAGATGTGTGAATTAATTATAATATTAAGCCATGAAATTGTAATGGATGTAAAAGTTGTA
>SNQJ01S0040650.1:81256-111542 GCA_010110895.2 Picea sitchensis | reverse complement strand
ATTAGGTCTTCTTACATCCGCCTTATTCTATTTTATTGAAAGGCCTTATTAATATTGACCTTTATTACATCCGAATACATTGATCTACCTATGTGCGGGTTAGGATCTTAACAACCTGAACTAAACATGTATTAACAAAATAAAATAGGTACGTGACCTGTAGTGCTGCAACACGCATATGTATGCACCCTATATGTTATTCATCCCACGTATGTATGCGATCAAACTATTACGTAGCCTATGTATGCCTTCTAAAAATTATGGTTTTATTTCTCTTGAAAACTTTTGAACCTCTATAACTTTTTCACATAGATATGCAACCTCTCACTGTATCTAGACTATAAATGTACCATGTGCATGCATCCTCATGCATAACCTTTACCCAAATCATATATATATATATATCTCTAGTCATGTGCCATATAGGTGTGTGTAATCATTAAAAATTATAATAAACCTCACATGATCTATTCATCAAACCCTTTCTGATATTCAACCTCTCAATACATCAACCACTTCACAAATACAAGTTCTCAACCATGTACCACAAAAACTCTTAACCATATGTCAAGAAATACAATATGTGCCTCAACAAGAAGTTTCAATGATAAATATACCAACATTGTATTTCCATAGATCTGAATTATGCAGAAGATCCCATGCAACCACTAGTCTCTCTAGGGAGAATCCTCAAATCTCCATAACCATTTCTCATGCATACATCAAAATACAACTAGTCATAGATGTAAGACATACCTTTTGAACCAATGGATAGATATGATGTATCTGAGCACTGTAGACCTTCCCGGGAGCTTGATATCAGAATCTAGAACCTTTGCATCTTCATCTTCTCAGGTTTCCATGGCTTTACCAATATGTACGCACCCTAATACACTACCAGCCCGCATACGCCTCAGTATGTATGCACCCTAATACACTGTCAGCCCGTGTATGCCTCAGTAAATAGGTTTTTTTAGTATTTGTTGTAATTCCGAGAATTTTTCCGTCAACCCTTCTTACTACCTCAGAATTTTGCAAATTCAAATGTATCAATGAGTACTTGCAATAAGCCTCACACAAAAAATGATGTTCAATGTGTTTAAGTGTGATTAAATGAGAGATCCTCACCTCTTATTTATACTTTCATGAAGCATTCCACTTTCCTTATTTTAGGGATTTCCCCATTAACTTTATTATTTAAATAATTTATTTTGCAAACACTTTGACTTTTAGGGGCTTCTAGATGACTCGTGAGGGTTCTCCAACTTCACATGGCCATAAATATCTAACCATGAGGAGTTACATGGCGTTCCACATACCAATGGAAATGGAATGACAAGAACTATAAATATAGGATAGTTTCACTAAAAAATTCATTAACCTTCATCTCATTATTCCACAATTAAGAATGGGCTCTCTAACCATACTTCTAGGATAACTCAATCCACAAAGCGTCTTCCCATGAGGGCTTTCACCATGAAGATTTTGTATGAAAGTATTTGTTGTCTACCATAAAACTTCTTGCCAAAATCTATGGTATATACCAAGAGACTTCCCCCCAACCCCTACGATGTGAAAGTTATCAATCGACAAAATTCTTTATAAGTTCACCGACATGCTAAAACAAACATTGGAGGAATTCCTCCCAATTGCCTATGTACACACCATAGGTATTCCCACAAAAATCTCCAATATATGAGTCATATATTGGATATTTTCTTTGCAATTCCGATGAAACAAAAACCAAGCCACTAGCATACTTCCCATTATATCCTCTGGTGCATACCAAAGGAGTTCCTACCAATATTGTTGGTGTGCAAAACCTTCCATCGAAGGAGTTTTTAACATTAACCTTGGTCCTCCTGAAGAAGTTTTCAATGTTAACTCTAATTATATAAAACGATTTCCCACCAACTCTCTTGGTATAAAAGAGAACTTCCTAACATCGCTTTTGAAAATCTATACTGACACACTTCCACTGATATTTTTTTATGCCTCGAACTATGTGCTCATGAGTTTATAAAACGAATTCCCCATATTTCATTTTCACCATGCATCATATTGCTCATCTCCTTGAGGAATAAAAGGAAAGTTCAATAGTGTGAGTAAGGAGTGTTCTTCCAGAAAAGGAATCACCATCCGCTAAGCTACTTCTATCCACGTGTCGTATTGTTTTCTAGGTAAGTATCTCGACCTAGTTATCCTCTATGCATTCTTTGGTTCTAAAGTTTAAGTTTAAAGTTGCATAATGGGGAACACACATATCTAAAAAACCTTTTTCATTCCCTACCTTCAAACCTACAACATTTTCAAACATAAAACTGACTTTGACAGTCTCTTCCACCATTTGGTACCATGCCTACATGCACCTTGGAACCATCTAACAAGAACCCTTTCATATTATACATTGAGCAGTGCTTGTCCAAGTCAATGTGGATTAATATTTGAGTACTTATGCACAACGAATGTGTTCTAATGTATTATTTTCAAGTAGTTCCCTTTTTTCTATGAGGCCAAACCCTTACCATTAATTGAATCCATAGACTTGGTGTGATTTGTCACCTTGGCTTAGTTATCATCAAGCCCTATATTAGGCCCTTTCCCCCCTCATGATAAAACCCTAACCTCGACCTTGCCACACTTCCAAACCCTAGTCCATTCCTTACTCCAACCTTCACTACTTAGCCAATTTCAATTTTTGGAGTGCATCGATGAAGTTCCTTCCAACTTCATTGAATTCTCTCCCATCCATACCAAAAGGATTATTGAAAACCCCATTGGTGTTTATCAATACATTTTGGTGATGTTGCTAGGATGAACATCGATTCGGTCAACATAGTTATTAACATTGTTGTCAGTAATTTCATTTCCCCCATCAAAACAGTTCCTCACAAACTCTCTAGTACCCTTTCCCTTTCACCGACAAACTTATTAACAACTACATTGGTTCCCATCCCTCCATTTCGGTGGAGTTATCAACTTTGTCATCGGTCTTCACTTCTACATTTTGATGCATTTCTTCACAACTTCACTGGTTCCTATTCTTAACACTCTTAAATACTTTTCCATAACTTCATCGATATCTCCTTTGGTCATATTGACATAGTTCCCATCAGCTGTTATGACCTTAAATTTCTTCATTGATTGATTTGACACTAACTTCACCGATTCAAATGGATTCTTTCTCAAGTTAATCCAAACTTCCTCAAACTTGCACCATGTCTTGAATCATCCTATCATATTCAGACGATGATTTCCCTCTTGAATTAAACTCAAGCAATTCCTTAGGTACCATCATAGGTTTATGCTAATGGATTCATATTTAAACTCTATTACTACTCAAGAACCCAATGACTCACATGATTATCATAACCAACATTTTATGTTTGTTCTCATGTCTTCTTTTATCATTGGTTTGATGCACTAATAATGATTGTATTTATCACAGATTCAGATATGTCACCTATTAATGAGCCTGCAAGTAAAGTACCTTTGAAATAAGCTTCCAAAATCAGAAGTTGACAGGAAAAATATTCAGACACCCCGGGAATAGTCTATGACAAATCTACAGGGCTCTTAGAGAAAGCAAGAACTTCACTCAAATGGGGTGAATTTTTATAGATTTTCAAAAAGTATAACTTCCCTTTAGAAGTTGAGGATTAGGATGAGTTCAAAATATTCAAAAACATTTGGAGGTCAAGATTGCACAGGGTGGAGGCTCATGCAATAGTTTCCCTTGTGCAAACACAATCTCATGGATCCTCAAGCACATAGACCTTAACAATCAGTATATAATTGATGATAAGGGGTAACCCATAATCTCATTCCAGGAAACTGACATGGCCAAGTAATACCATGTGGAAAAAGGAACCCAATCACTAGATGAGGAACACCTCAGCAAGTTCCCACACAAGGAAAAGAATCTATTCAAAATATGGTGCAAGCCAGATAAAATGTTCAATCTCAGACCATCTAGCGAATATCCAACCACTTCACTCAAAACACCATATCAATACATTTTGGTGATGCTATGCAAGATTTATGGGGAACAAGATGCTTCTAAATTCACTTTATCCATTATTCCTCTGATATATTACTATGTTGATGAAGGGTCATCATTCAATTGGGTTGACATCCTGTTAGCATCCCTAGCAAAGTCCATCACAGCCATCAAGGAGACCTCTCCCAACCAATTCCCAAGATTTCACATGTATTCTTATATGTTGGATATTATGTGCATGCCCCATCAATATCCCAAGATGGGTTGGTCCTGGCATTCAACGAACCCTTCTATGCATATATATTGCAAAGTGCTCTAGGAGCACAAATATAGAACTAAGTATCATATAATATGCGATCATTTTTTGGAACCTCTCTATGAGCTCATCTTTGGTGAACCAACTCTGTGTATGATTGATAAAACATTGGAAATAATTTAGAATTTTGGAGACTAGTACCTCATGGAATAGATAACTTATATAAGGGTATACAGAGATACTAAATCTCCCTAATTTCTCCCAATATTTGTGCCCGACAGATTAGTGCTTCAGGAGATTGTATATCAAACTATGATCCATGGAGTTGGGGCAATGCTATATTAGGACAAGAAGGCCATTTGGCCCCTATTACCACTATGGGTCAGATAATATTCATTCAGGAGCATCAAGCATGCATGAACTGAATTTGATATGTTGTTGTCATTCTTCTTCATAGAAGAAAGGTTTTGGATACATGATCCCAAGAAGGTGGTCAAAGAACATTGCAACAAGTATAAACATACTTGGAAATACATGTCATCTACATGGGAGGAGGAATAAGTTCACTTTTTTTCCCGAACATATGATTACGCTATCACCAAGAGGCAAGGAAAACCCATAGGAAGGATCACTGAAGAGAAATCCAGGGAAGAAGCATGGAGAATCTATTGCAAAAACATCCAAACCTTCCAAATCATTAGAGGAGGAGGAATTGGAAGCTGACAAGAAAAGAAGAAAAAAGGAAAAGGTCCAGAAGAATAAAGAGGATGTTGCTAAGAAGAAAATAACGATCAAGGAAGCTAAGTCAAAAGAAAAAGATTATGTAGCAAAAATAGCGATGGTGGAAACATAAGCAGAAGCGAAATCATCAGCCGGGAAAGTAGCAGAGGCCAAAAGAGAATCAAAATCAGTAGTTGAAAGGAAACCACAAAAGTAGTAGCACCAGGAAAAAGAGCAACATATGAAGCTACAACTAAGGTAACCGAAGAAGAGGAGTGAAAAAGGGATGAAGAGGCTATAAACAATGATGCCTCACCTATGGACATTGATATCTCAGAAACATCAATGGAATTTTCTAGTAATCATCTTCAATTCAAAGGAATGGAGTTGGGGATTCACACACCCTACAAGTCCAACAATGTGGAAAACTTGAAGAACTTCAAACTTGACAAAGCCATGAGCATAATTGTGCAACAATAATTCAAGAAGGTCCCAGTCACCAATGTCAACCCAATATAATTCCTCACAGAGACCACAGTGGAAGAATACATTAGTAGGGACCCTATCTCCATATCATCCACCAACACCACCTTCACCACAACAACGAATCATAACCTCAAGAATTTGTTCTTCCAAAATGAAGAAAAGGATGCCAGGATTAGAGAACTAGAGGAAAAACTCAAACATGCAATAAACGATGAGGGTAGTCTAAGAGAATCTAGAGCATGTGTTGAAAATATAAGGATAGAGCATGAGGAGGCTATTAAAGATATGTATGTCCATATTCATGTTTTGCAACAACTATCAATTGACATAATGGAACATCATATCTTAGTGCAAGCTAGGAATGTCCGTTCTATCACCATTCAAGAAGGTTTACATGATATAAAATGATGTAATATCGAGAACATGGATGCCCCTATCGATATTCACTTCCCCTTAGAATTAG
The DNA here is from genome assembly GCA_010110895.2 of Picea sitchensis. NCBI lineage: Eukaryota > Viridiplantae > Streptophyta > Pinopsida > Pinales > Pinaceae > Picea > Picea sitchensis. The sequence continues at coordinate 105,617 of SNQJ01S0040650.1, read as the reverse complement.
AAAGAAGGATCTATTATGCTTCCCTCGATCGATGAAAGAAATAAAGGAGGAGAGCATAAAAGGAAATGGCAAGATCACTTGCAATATATGTGCAACTCCACAAAGGCACACAGGTTTAACACATAAGGGTCGCCTCCCTCCCATCAAGGAGCTTAGAAAAACCATTGAAATGGAATAACTTCTCAAACAAATATAATAGAATATAAATCAACAACGAGACAGAGAGTTGACGCAGCCACGAAGGTAACAATTGAGGTAATGGAAGAGCACCTTGTTCAACCAACCAAGGTTTAGACAATGATTCAAGCATTCATGGCCACTCTAACGAGAGACACAAATACCCTCACCAATAATTCATCCTCCCATACAGTCACCCTCAAGGAACTTTTGTATCGCAGGATCATATATGTTGGGTGTAGGCATAATTTTGGAGAAAAGGTCTATTTTGGGAAATACCTAAGTTTGGAAAGAAGACATAATTTTGGAACACATGCAATCGATGGAAAGAAAGAAGCATACAGAAAAAGAAGGAAAAACAACATGTAAAGATGAAAAACAACGTGGCACACAGGCAGACAAGCCTAACTATAATAGGGTTATGGTTTGTGATAAAGATTGTAATGACTATAAGCCTAAAAAGTAGTATAAATAAGAACCTAGGAGGTCTAGGTTAAGGGTCTTGTTGTTGTTCAGTCAATTGATTTATTTTTGGGAGTAAGTGATTAGTTTGGTAGTTGTTATGATGGTAATAAGGTGATAGGAGAGTCAAGGAATCCATATTTTGAGGGTTAGGTCACAGGCTGAGGAGCCTGGTGTGATCTAGTCTGCCTCATAGAGGTTCTTTAACCTCATAGTGCTTGTATGATTGGATATGTAATGCGTGAAATGCATTATTTTTTAGCAACCCTAATACAAGATAAGAGAAGCCAAATATTTGTGGATGTATCACATGAGGGGGTGAACCACAATAAAACATGTGTTATATGTGATTTTTATTGCATGTTTACTTTTTGTCAATGATTAGTTTATGAATGAATGGTTAAGATAGATATATTAGAATGCATGCATAGGCCTAAAAGATGAATGAATCCTAGGAATATTTGAATGAATAACATGATGAATGCATGAGGAAGGAAGAATACACTCCTAGATCCCCACTCATTCCTAGACTTCAAGCACTTGAGCATTTTAGTCTCCCATAGAACTATCTCGAGTGAGACTGCGAAGTGCACTCTATGTGTTGTGTTTGCTTCTAGTTTACCAGGAGAGTGATGGTTTTAGATGGTTTTTTTGGAAACTTGTTGATATCTGAACATGTTTCAACCCTAGAAGTAGAAGTGAGATATCTAACCCAACAAATGGTTCAGTTGATGACTAGAACTGCATAGGATTGAGTGGAAGGGATCCGTAGAAGAATAATGTGGAGAATGAAGGTATAAAAAGGAATGTTCAAGCCATGGAATCAAATGAAGGAGTATATTTAAATATGGTTGCAAACAAAGGAACTTGAGTTTGTGCAGAAGGATAATAAAAAAACTAAGTTAACATCGCACAAATATCTTGACAAATACATGTTTAGCAACTTGCATGAGGTATTTTTCTGTGATTTCTCGCACTTGTTACAGGAGTGGCTATTCAGGTTAAAATACAACCACCCTACAAATTGAATAAGACAACTAGAGTGGAATCCTATGGATATTGCATAGTTATAACAATTTAATTACAAATTTATGCGCACAATAGATTTCTGGTTAGACAGTATTGTTGCAGGGTTTATCACCAAATTTGTAGTATATACCATGAAGTATTACGACACAGTAGAGAAGGATTTTCTAAAAGGACCTAGAGGTAGGTATATCAGATCATTGTATAATTCAATCACAATTTTATTGTATAACAACGGTGTGATGACCATGGAATATGACAACTAAACTTCCATGCGTGCATGGGGGAAGGGGGAAATAACTGACAAGAGGTGGAGAAATATAGGAACATGTGGATAAGGGAAAGAAGAAGGAGGCCATGGACTCAATCATGATGGAAGAAGACCAGATAAATCAGATAATGGAAACAGCTGGAAGGACGTGCAGTGGAGCACCCTAACAATATAAGATGAATAATAAGAAGAGAGCCATAACTGATAGAGAGGCCTTGGAAAACGATGAAGAAGAGGTAGAGGATATCCATGCTATGGAGTAGATTGAGGAAATATTTTGTGCAACATGTGAAAGTAAAATAGGAGGTCCAAGGGCAGGAACAGAAGAAAGAACTCCAATTCAGGTCACCGTTAGTGTGGAACCTACAACCCCATGTGTGACTAACACACCAGAAAGAACACCAGCATTTAGACAACCAAAATTTAGTTGAAGAAATATAGTAGGAAACACATCAAAACAAGAAGAAACAACTGGAGGATCCAGTTCAGGCAGTAACAGTCAGATATCTACACTGCACGGAGGTAGTAGTTCAAGATAGTTTAAAATGGCAGGACATGATCCCATGATCAGGTTACCAGAATTTCGGGGAGAGGCATCAGAGGAATCTAAAAATCACTTATTCATATGTGAGAATATCTGGGAAGCAAAGAAGTTCATAGATGAGGATACAAAAATTGCACAGTTAGCTATCACGCTAAGAGATTACACACTAGATTGGTACATGAGCCTATATGTGAACAGTCCACCAAGAGTAACAAGGACTATTGCAGACGTTAAAAAACTACTGATAAATGAATTTCATAAGCCTATCTCATAAGATCAATACATGAATGAAATGATTCAAATCTGGAAAAAACCAGGTCATTCTGTTTGGGAGATTGATCAGAGGTTTAAGAGTCTCAAAGGCAAGTTGAAATATGCCATGACTAACATGCAACATAGGCACTTATTTGTGAACTCATTGTAACCACATTTGAAATACTAATTAAGACAACAAAATTTCCAAACTTAGGAAGATACTATGTAGGTAGCCTTACAACTAGAAGAGAACTAATATCAGAAGATAGATCCAACAATAGAGGAGTTGAAGGAGGATATGAAGAATATAACATTTCAACTTAACGAGAATAAGGGAAAAGAGAAAAGAGAATATGTTTGGTGTACCACATGCAGGACATAAGGACACCACAAGAATGAATGTCCAACTTTCACGCAGTACATGGAAACATGAGCACCAAGCCATTTTCCAGCAGGAGGACCATGGTGAGAGATTTTTTAAACACATGGGTATGATCCATATCATTGTCCAATTATGCAGAAGTACAAGACAGTACCCAAAATTTCATACTGCAATTTTTGCAAGTCAATGGGTCATGATGATAAATATTGTAGAACAATGGAGTTGATGAGAGAAAGAACTTTAGATACTTATAGGGTGCAAGCATAAATGATGACATGACAATTTGCACCTTAGTTCAACTAGGTACCACCACCATATAAAAATGCACATCAGTAGTATAATAATTCACAACCACAATACAACAATGTGAAACCACAGTATAACCCTGCGCAATATAATCAGGTACCTCAATACAATGTAGAGTGAGGAGATCAAGGCAGATACAGAGGTGGAGGATGAGGTAGAGGAGGATTTGGATGAGGTAGAGGTCCAGTAGTGTGCCACAACTTCCAACATACATGACATTATGCAAGGGATTGTTCACCTCCAACAACAACATGCATGTATTGTCGCACAACAAACCATGATATAGAATATTATTTGACACTATTGGGGAAGATCCAATAAAAGAGGAACTAGAAAAAACGGAATGTCCAGTGGATCTCTGCAGAAGCCATGGATGATGGGAGAAACATCAATATAGTCACTCGAGGAGGAGATAAGATAGGAATCTACATAGTAAGACAAGATCTAGAACAACATCAATGTGTGAAGAAGAATACTGAACCACATAATTAGTTTGATGCATGGAAAGAAAATGAAACATTCAAGGAGGCAAGACAAGATTTTATCAAACAAAATGTTGCGTTGTAATGCCCAAAAATATATATCTAAACATTGTTATCCTCACAAGCTATTATTTCTTAACCAAAACAATATCTATTCAGCATAATATCGATCTTCATACCAGCAACTTCAGCAATTTAGATTCATCAAATATTAACGAATTCATAGCAGAATAAATAAATGCATAATTCAATAGGGTACCTGGTTCTGATGCTATTTCCGTTGCCAGCTGCCTTGCTACTGTTGCTCTTCTGCTACCTGCTACACAACCCAGTCCTGTTGCAAACACAGAAAAATTGCCCAAAACTATTGTCCACCCTGCCAACTAGGAAAACGACCTAGCTCCAGGATATCTACGGATATCCTGGCCCTCCGATTCTTAGCCTGTGATATCTACTTGATATCCCTGCCTCCAGAGTCCAAAACCCTAAAGTTCCCACCCACTGCACAATCCCCACCAAATTCTCCCATCCAACACTCTAGTTCTCCCCCAAAAAATCACATGGCCTCCTCCGCTTAATGCCCTCCCACTCTTCTTCCTTCCTCTTACCCATCCTCACCGGGACACCTCCCTCCATTAAATTCCCATTTCATTTAATTACCCCTATCCATTCATTAATTTCTCACTTCTGGATCCTTATGTGATCCCTTCTTGTATACGGAACTTGATTAAATGTTATATTTTATTCTCCACCTTAATTAATACTTTATTAATGTACAATTAATTAATAATTAACCAATCATTAACCATATTGATTAAAGAGTTAATTACACTTAAATTAATCATAATCAATAAGAATAACTAATTACTACTAAATTACCAGTTGCTATTATTAAATAATTATAGTTTAGCTAATCTTTAGGATTACATTAAATTAATTATAATTTATAATCAAGTGTCATTACATACACCCACACTTTAGGAAACTTCGGCCTGCATTCTGGTGGTATTAAAGTAGCCATTATGGTTTCCAATATATTCGATAATAAGTGAATCAATATTTATTAGTCATGAATTCTAAGAAAATCATACATGTTTAGTGTATATGTACAAGAAATGTGTATGTAGCTAGTACATACAATTGCAGGACATGTACCAATAATCAACTGTCAACCTTAGTATTTTATGTATGCATCCAATCCATTAGCAAGTTTAGTCTTTTATAAAAGACAACAACCAATCCATTGTTTGAGAAATTCTTAATTATACTATTTGGTTCAAAATTTTTGTTTTAATCAACTGTGGTTTAGTTACACAATTAATATCTATATATACATTATTTTTCTTCTATCAAAATCTACTCATGACAAATTTCCATATAGTCTCAACTATTCTACTCATCCTTCTAAACTACTCTAAACTCATTCCTATCTGCCCTTCTCTAGGACTATTCTTTGAGCATCATTTATACTGGACCTAACTTCCAAATAGAATCTGATTTCCGAACACCATCCTCCTGTGACTTCTGTGTTTCAGAGGGATACACGGGGTGGGAAGCCCACCCTCCTAATCAGATCTAGGGTCCACCTCTAAGATGTCCCACCCTACAATGGAGGGTACTGGGTGGGAGTCACTTCCCACCCTCCTACAGAATCCTGTGGTCAAACACCCTATAATGAGGATACACAGTGGGAAAAAGCCTCCACCCCTCCTAACAAAAAATAGGGTCCACACTTATAGCTGGAACACACAGGGCAACTGTATACAGAGGTTTTGTCATCAAGTTTTTGGTTTTGGGCAGTGTTAGTACTGAAATCATGTAATAGTCCATGTATCAGCAATGCATTCAAATCAATATAATTTCCACATACAATATTCATGTTCATAATGTTTCTGCTTAGTGTCTTAATATCCACTTCATCAATATCCCTTTGGTTATTTCATAGCCCATATCCCGCAGATTAGTCTGTACACAAACTCATCCATTTCCATGCATTGTTCATCATGTAATTGCATACCAGCATCATTTTAATTCTAGATCCCTGTACCGACATGTTAACATCAAAGTTTTCTCCAATTAGAAATAGATCTCATAATATCCCATAATTCAATTTCCCATCACCCTTCTCTACAAGATTATCATTTACCAAACTAGATTGTATCATATCTAACATCATCATCCCAATAGCATTTAATCATTCATTTAATTCACATTCTCACAATGTGTCAGATCATATACATCATCATCAGTAACATTTAAACATTCTAAAGTTTACATTCACATAATAGGTCACATTACATACATCAATATCAATAACACTTAATCGCTCATAAAATTCACATGCACATAGTAGATCGTGATCATATATATCATCATCAAATAACATTTAAACATCTATAAAAGTTCATAAATTTTAAAGTTTAGGGTACCTCTAATAGCCTTCAATTGACTAGAAAATGAAGTATATAGTCCCAAGTAGTCCTGGGTCATAAGTCAAAAGGTTTTGTTACATACACCCCACCTTCTCGAAACATGTTCTCAAGGTCATCAAAATAGTGAGGGATAATCTCACCGTAGTGTCTCAAAGATCTCCCAAGTAGCAGATCCTAGGACTATACTTGTCCCATTGACCCCCTCTCTGTCAGAAGGATCGAGTAGGCCGCACCTTCACGGCTATTGAAATCCCTACAGCCTTCATTCCCATGCAAATTCATACTATATGGCGATGGCCTGAGTCCCTCCCTTAGGAAATGTCCCTGCCTTTCCTATGAATCCCGTATGAAAGTGGAAATGTCGCTCTACAACCCCTACTAAGTTCACAAGCTCTCCACGACAGGCATTTTCCAATCAGTCACATCGAAGACGGCTTCATCCTCAACATAGCTCTATCCCAGGGTTCATTCCATAGATGAAGTGCTCTGCTTGTTGTTGGTCGCTATCCATATACGAAACTTATTTGACTAGTTCCATAAACCCGATCTCATATTCTTCACCGCTTGTTTCCACTAAGGCATGAAATTCCCCAACTTGTTGTTCCTCATAGTAAGCTGGCTTATATTTCCTTTGGAACCTCTCTTTGAAAAGTTCCCATGATATTGTGTTTGGGGTAAGATGTAGTTGTCTTTTTAGGTTGCCCCACCAGTTCAAGTTGTTGTCTCTTAACTGGAAAATTGTGGTCTTTGCCTTTGAGTTGGATTCATAGTCCCTTAAGGAAAAACACCTAGTCATGCCTTCCAACCATGCTTCTCGCATGCCCACCACACGACCTCCGCAAACTCGAAAGTTTGATATTTTGAAACTTCACAGGATGTCTTCGTGTGGAGGTCCTCCCCCAAAATCCCTTGACGCTTCCGGGATTCGCTCCAGATGGTGGGGGTCCCACTTCAACATCCGATGTCTGACATCCCTTTAATGTCTAATTAATAGACTCTATCGAGCGCAAAATGAGAGCTAATCAGGCGATGGTGGTGGTGGCGCCGGCGGTAGGCGGTGTTTAAGGCCGACGCTTCCTCTACCTCACCTCTCGGGATTCCCACTCATCCCGTGGTGCTTTGACCCGTGATCAACCAAAGTTGTTAGGGTGAGTTCTAGGATGTTTTTAAATTGGTGCTACTAAACTTAGAAACAGGGTTAGGCTGTGAAAGTTTTGCATTTGTCTCAGAAACGCACATTACCCCATTAGGGATTGAAGGTGTTAGGTTTAAGTATCTAAGCTGCTTCGCCTCTACCAACTATTCCTTGCCCTATAGCTACGTTAGATTTGTGCTTTACTCGTCACTTCCTATGTTTACTCTCCTGGTGCATACGCCACCTCTTTCCTTCTTGTCCTTGTCTAAGTCCTAATGAAACCTTAACTGATAATAGTTAAAGTTCAACCATATTTTATTATTTAACTTAGGGGATTAAAACTCACTTAAAGATTACATAAAATTTTAGATTAATTCTAAATTTTTAGACTAGAGATTAAATTTAAACTTTACTTCACCTCAAATTAAAGCTAAATTATCTTATTTTACCCCCATCAGTAAACCCTCGAAGAAACCCTATGAACTCCATTATAAGTTATTATTAGTTCTTAAATCCCTCCAATTTGAACACCTATGAGCAGATAAAGTGAAAAGAGGACCTCTTTATTTACGGACGGCATGGTTGCGGTCTCAATATTTTCTCAGGAGTTATGGGAAGGTATGACTCTCTCCTTATTAACCAGTCTACCTACAATGAGCCAATTCTGTGTATGTCCGGCTTGTTCACTCCACATCAAGGGGTTCTATATATTCAATATGGTCCCGCTACCGGTCAACTCCACACTGTACAAATTTCTGAAATCATCATAAGGAAAGAGTGTCCTTTCAATCAAATGATCCTAGAAGAGAAAACAAACCTTAGTGAGCCTCTCGAGGTAACAACCTGGGTTCAATGCTAATAAGAATTCGAGGCTACTCACCATATGGTTTATGAGTATCCACTTGCAACAGGTAGCAATGGAGCATAAAATAATCTAATGAAACAATACCGCTTTTACCATAACTAAGACTAGATGCAACAAATCATGAGTAGGAGTGGCTATCTTGAATGGTAATTAACAACAATGAGCTCACATGCCCTAAAATAAAACATTGAGTTAAAATTTTTCCCTTAGCATTTCTATAGTTGTCAGCCATTGAAACATGAGGAACATAAGGGTGCCTATTGAGATTAATTGGGGTGGGATGTTATGGTAACATGCAAGCATGGTCAAAATAAACTAGTGACAAAATTTAAAAACATGAAAGCCGAGAGTAGGCCAAAATGGTATTCCCCGTAAGCTTGGCACGCCAATAGGCTGGTGTCTTCGTTAATTTGCAAATGCTTTTTATTTGTAAGATGGGAGATTGACATTAACCCATAAATAAACTCCATTAACTTTTACTTAACAATTAAACCCCCCCACCCCCCAAATAAATAAATAAATAAAAAAAAAAAAAAAAAAAATTAATTATAATTATAATAATTATTATTATTTTTAATTTGATTATATATATATATATATATATATATATATATATATATTTTTTTTTTTTCAATTAATACTTATATATTAATATATTAATATTTATAAAAAATTATCATTAAAAAAAAATCTTATATAAAAATTAGTATTTATGTTTTTAACTAAACATATTAAAATATATTAAAATACAAATAATAATAAAAAACAAAACAAAACAAAAAACAAAAGAAAATATAATGAAATAATATAATGCATGTAAGATTTATCCAAAATTTGAATATGAGGCCCTCTCATTTCACAAACAGTTTGTCGTGGCAGTGTGGGCTCACATGTAGCCCATGTGTCCCTCACTCCTATTTGCGGGAATAAACTATTGGCCTCCATCTTTAAACCCTAGACTCTCCATTTTTATCTCCTTCATTTGCTGTGGTCACCTGTGCATGGAGGCTTGAGGGAGCATGGCCACCATGGAAAACACAGTGCGCAGGCCCCTCTCGCGAGCTTCTCCTCCATGAGATTCATTATTTATCCCTTCGCTTTTAAGTGAGCCCGCTGTCGGGTTTTAAGGTTTGCGGTGAAGGTGAGGGGAAGGGACTCATCACGCGGAAGTCGCGCATAGGCGCGGGTTTGTTGCAGGTATATCAATTTTTAGTTTGTGTGTTTGTTGTAGGTGCATGAAATTTGATGTGATGTTGCGCAGTTGTTAACCCGCAGGTTTGTTTGATGCGTGTGTTCCAACAGCTTGGTCGGACTCTCGGTTCAAGGCTCGCGTCGACTCTCGGTGATGAGTTAGGTGGTGTTATTTGCCCTACAATGTAATCCATGTTCCGTAGTAAGTTCACTGGCAGTTTCGTGATTGCAGCCCTACTCTCATCACCGGTACCGCTAAAAATATCATTGGGAAGTCGAAGACTCAACCTAATGTCCGAATCCTCTAGCTCTTGTTCTCTGTCTTGCAGTTCTGCAAAGAAATCCATCAACTGTTGCTCTTTTTTCATGGGGAATGATAAATGTTATGTAGGCTTTGTTCTCTTTCTTTGGTTCTACATTCAAATGCTCTCTAAAGAAATGTTTCACTAGTTCACTCTGGTGTCCACTGCCTTCTCTTACCAAGGAATCATTCCCATTTTGCAAGAAAATGTTTCCTGTTGTTTTTTTTTTGCCTTTGTCTAAGAGACCAAGTTCATTAACAAAGTATTCAAAAATGGTTTTCTCTTGGTTTCCAATAAGTATGGATCATTATAAACGTAATAATATACTTCATCTTACTCCAGAAAATGCCACCCACCTTTTGGCTAAAGAATCTATCATTGAATTCACCATCTCCGGCTGAATGAAGGGGGAGCAAGCTCAAGCTCTAGCTCACGGAAAGACTCCTCCCACTCACGAAGCACCGATGCCTCTTCAAACCGTCCCGCCTACTCCTAACCCTCGCACGTTTTCATCGAAGTGTTTGAGATATGCTTGAGTTGAATGAGGCCTCGATTAAAATGGCGTAGGTATTTAGTTTGAGGTATGATTCTCGGGCTTTTAAAAGCGAGAGGTCCCGAGTTCGATTTTTGGAATGCCCCTTATCGTATTGGTAAAGTTTTTTGTATTTTATTAGTTTGACTAAAATTAATGATAATGCGTGCACCTCCAATATTGTTATGCTAATAGGTGTATAGATATGTAAGGAGGTCAAAGTTGATCTTCAATTTAGAAGACGTAGATTCAATACCTCTATAAACCTATACTATGCAACAAAGCATATATCCCATTGGCTTTGCAATGCAATCTATGACTTGTGTCATATCTGTAGTCTTGCAGTCATCATTTCAAGTGAAAGCAGATGATACAGTATTTTCCTTTTGTGAAATTGTTGGCCATGTTCTACAACCATGTTTTACCCCTAAGGAAATAGCCATTGTTTCTCATGTTGTGTCATGCTTTCATTCACATAATTCTGCGTACTTTTTTCATTGTTTGATTTATATAATCGAATTGATTTTGATTTGTATGCAACTATTCTTAAAGGTATGGCCATGCATGGTGGCTGAAATATGGATACCGTGATTTTCCTCCCGCTATTTTTTACTCTTTTTTTTTTTTTGTCTCTTGAAATGTTTCCCCATATTTGCCTTTGATATTAAGGATCCAAGGTCGGTCCTTGGTTCACTGAGTTGAAATCTTATGTGGTAGTGGGCTGGAAAATGGCACAAGTTTCTCTCACTACTTGATCTTGGCTGTGTATATGTACGGAATACTACTTACTTATACCTTAGCAACCATTAAATGTTTTCCTTCAATATAATTTCTGCTGAAAGAAGGATTCATTCTTTTATTTTGTATGGTTCAGATGGGATGTTGTAATCTCACTAATTATTTTTCATAAATGTCAAGCTTCGGTCTTTAGATCTTTCATGTCAGAGTATCCCTTGCATGCCTTGAGAGAGAGTACATGCATTTGTACAAGAATCAATTCATACATATCGGAAATAACCTGGAATATGTCTCTATTTTGCATTTATATTTTTTTTGTTTTAAAATTCCATGTTTTGTTTCTGTGTTGCTTGAGGGAGTTCTATAACTTGGCCCATAGGTTCCAGCTCAACCAGCTCTCATACCAAATGTAATGCCCAAAATATATATCTAAACATTGTTATCCTCACAAGCTATTATTTCTTAACTAAAACAATATATATATTCAGCATAATATTGATCTTCATACCAACAACTTCAGCAATTTAGATTCATCAAATAATAATAACAAATTCATAGCAGAATAAAAAAATACATAATTCAACAGGCACTGGTTTTGATATTTCCTCACAAGCTAACTACCTGTCAGTCAGCTTCCTCACCTCGCTACAATACCCCAATCTTGTTGCAAACACGTAAAAATTGGCCCAAACTATTGTCCACCTCAGCCAACTAGGAACCACCTAATTAGGGATATTCACGGACATCCCTGCCCTCCTCAAGCCCAAACCTCTAAGGCAACCTCGTCCAGGTCAATCCCAAAACACAATCTCCTGTCCAATACTCAGAGTTCTCCCCAAAAAATCATGGCCTCCTCCTCGTTTAATGCCCTCCCAACTCCTTCCTTCCTTCCTTATCCCTTCACCGACATTCCTCCCTCCATTAAATTCCTTTATCCCTTCATTTAATTACCCTTATCCATTCATTTACCCTTCTTATCTCTGGATCCTTATGTGATCCCTTCTTGCATACGTAACTTGATTAAATGTTATATTTTTATTCTCCACCTACTTAATACTTTTATTAATTAATGAATTACTAATAATTAAATCAATCATTAACCATATTGATTAAATAGTTAATTATACCTAAATTAATCATAATCAAGAATAACTAATTAATAATAAATAATTAGTTAAGGTTATTTTAATAAATAATTATAGTTTAGCTAATCTTTTAGGATTACATTATTAAATTAATTATAATTTATAATCAAGGGTCGTTACATGCGTCTACATCAGCCACATAGAAAAATAAGAACTCTCCTATGTACGAGATGCCCTACTCAATGGACCACACCAGTGTTAAGTTATTAAAGGATCCATCATCTGTTAAGATATTAAAAAATATTCTAGAAATATGTAACACAGAGGCAGAAGGAAAATTAGAACAAAAAACAGTCAATCATCTCCATAGAAGAAGATGCACAAGTAGAGAATTCTGACTGAATTCCAACATTGGAGATTTCAATATGGGTGATATCATACTAGACTTAGGATCTGAAGTAAATTTATTACCTAAGAATACATGGAAGTGTATGGGAGAACCCACACTAGGATATTCACCTGTCCATCTGAAATTAGCAAATCAACACAATGTGGTACCAATTGGAAAACTTAAAGGTGTGACAGTAGATTTGGATGTAGTGTGCACTATGAAAGATTTTGAAGTAATAGAAATAATAGATGGTAAAAAACCTTATCCATAATTTCTTGGACTAGATTGGGAATTTGATAACCAGGCCATAATCAAATTGAACACAATGAAATGATGTTTGAATCAGGTGAATATGGATTCATTGCACCATTAGATCCGTTAGAAGGAGAAAAGTTTGTCAAAACCACTTTCTTAGATCTGGAGGAAATAAACCATTTGTACAAAATCACCATGCGAGAATAATATTATGTTAACCCAACTACAAATGGGGTACTCAGCTGGAGAAGAATCAGATCATGTGCTTATGACTTAGATATAGGTTTGGAGAATTGGAAGTAGAGACTGCATGAAGTTTCTATAAGAAGGTGCGCCAAAATAGACTGTGCAGTAAGATGGGTTGGTACAAAGATAAAATAACCTCCCATTTTTCATGGGGTAAATGACCTAGAGGAATTTTTGAAAAAATATGAAGAGGAAGTATTAAAACATCATAGGCTCTTAGCCCTAGATATTGCACTCAATACCACACCTATAACATGGTGGGGTGCGCACAAAGAAACAATTCAAGACTTTTACCAACGTAAATGACTATTGCGCATTAGATTCGACACAGAATAGGGGAGCAATAAAATGCAGAAGTACGATGGAAAAGGAAAACCAACAGAAAACCTGGAGAAGTGCATAACACGATGGAGAATGACACCACTAGAAGAATGCCCTCATCACTTTATCCATACATTGGAAGGAATCCCAAAGAACCGGTATGTAGAATAGGAGATGCGCAGAGGCACTACAAAATAGACAACATTATAGAAGAAATTTGTATTAGCCTTCTCATTCGAACATGAGAACCCCAACATGGATTCAATAGTAAAGTTGATACAGTGAATGATATTTATTGATGAACCAGAGGTTCAAATAATGATAGAGTATCAATAACAGAACATACATACAGTCAAAGAAATACTTGCATACTATCATGTTAAAGAGGAAGCACTAGATGAGGATGATCCACACAACATTCAAATTACAAAAATTGAAGGAGAAAGAGAGGTGGAAGGTCCATCTCTGGAGTCATAAGTATTTGTTGCACCAATCAAAGTTAAGAAAGTCAACATTGGGACGAATGAAAATCCTAAATTAGAAAGTATTTGAGACTATTGGGATGAACAAATAGTATAAATAATAACAAAGGTACTACGCAAATACAATGACCTATTCCCAATGACCTTTACAGAGATGAAAGGCATAGAAAGAGAGATGATGCACGAGCATCTCCAACAAAGCATGAGTGGAAGATAGCTCAACATACTAGCACATATTTTGAAGTGACACTTTTGAATTTAAGAAGTCGTATCACGCAAACATATGAAAATATTTTAATTTAAGAACATATTTAATGTTTTAAGAGTTGGAATATTTAGATAGAAAGGAAATGTGTTTTGTTTTAATATGGTATCTTGCAGTATAGATTTGATGCATTTTCTCTTATTTGTCTATCTCAAACATTTATTGTAATAAATACTTAGTAGTTGAATTCTTTTATTTCGATATGATAAAACTAAGGTAGCTTGGAGGGAAATATCTATGAGCTTGTGTTGTATAAATAAATATAATGTTGCCCAGATGAGGTTGTTGTTGAAGTAGTTGTTGAAGGTTGATAGTTATTGGCATTCTAGTTGTTGATAGTTGTTTCCATTGTATTTGAGAGTTGAGAGTTGTTGAGGAGTATTATATGAACCCATGTATATAATAGTTGAATAAATATAACAGAGGACTATTGTTACAAATGTGTGGTTTTGTTGTGTTTATTTGAATGAATGAATGGTAGGATTTCTGTTTATTTGCAATTCTCTATTATTTCCTGTTCTTATGTTATGAATTCAATTACATGGTTGAATGTATGAATATGTGAGACAGTAGATAAGTTTCAATTATTTCTCTTCCATGAGAAAATGAAAGTGTGCATAATGTTCGCAAGGTGTGCGTTGACAGAGTCTGTTTCGAATCAGAAGCTAAGAAGGGGTAACATGAAACTTAAGTCTACAAAGAATGCATAAGAGTCTTCAAGGTGTGAATCAACAGAGTCTATTTTGACTCAGAAATTCAAGAGGGTTAGCTTGAAGGTGCATGTAGACCGAAACACACCTAGAGTCATATTTTTTAGGAGGAACAATTGAGCATAGAGATACTATTGCAAGGAGTGCACAGTCATCCTTCAAGATTCAAGCTGAAGGAAGTCGGTTACAATGCATGTACAGGGTTGATAATTGGTTAATTATCAAGGAATTCAATATGAGAAGTCCAAAGTGTTAAGGGGGAGAAGTCCAAGAGAGATAAATCGGAGATTTATATGTAGAGAGTGCATACTTTTTACAAGGAGTGTGTGACAAAGTATCTTGACTCAGAAGCTTAGGAGGAGTGACATAATTTTATTTGTAGAATAATGTGAATAAATGTCGCAGGGTGTGCGCAGTCATTCGCAATAAGTTAAGTTGTGGAGGAAAACCCATTGCAAGGTGTGCATAGGGTCAGTTTCAACTAAGTGACGAAGAAATTTCTCTAATGAGAAAAAGGTTTGAGAAGGAACAAGCTCAAGAGGGAGAGAAGGTGAGAAACATTCAAAAGGGAGGATCCCTTTAATTTTTCCCAAATCAATGAGAAAGATCCATCCAGGACGGAGAGGGATCATTCCAGACCATCAAATCTAGAAGCGATACATGGAGGATAGTTGTATAATTATTTCAACACTTCGAGGTTCAGAGTTTTTGAATATTTGAGGAGTGGGGATCTCCAAAGTCATGAAGTCCCAAAGTGATCCTATCCATTGGCTATGAGGAGGACATGTGGTAGTGGATTGGAGAGTTTAGGATATATAGGTTCAAATAAGTTGTGTGGAGCAAGTGTAAACTTTGTGAATTCGTGAAGGCCGAATTAAAGTTGGAGCATTAGATCTAGGAGGACACGCGATAGAGATCCATGTGTTTCGAAAGAAACACATTTCGGAAGGAAACAAGGGTGTAGGCCATAAATATTTTGAAGCTAAATTTGCGAAGAGGACTGGACCAAGGTTTTATCCCGTGGTCATATGAGAAAAATATCCTAGCTAATGGATGTAGTGCCCACCAGTTAAAGTTAACAGAGGTTCCCAAAAACGGTTGTGCGAGTAATTCAAGCCTACAAGGTAACAAAAAAAGGGGGCCTGTGTAAGTTGTTCTAGGGTCTGCTAAAGGCCCGAAAATATGATTCAGCTTAAGTGTTTTGAATATCCTTGACTAGGAGGTCGTGCAACCCCTAGATAGGGAAGGGGGGCTACGTCAAGTGGTATCAAAGCCACATAATTGGTTTATGTAGGAAGAAAAGAGGAAAGTAGCATGGTATCATCAAGTGGTATAAGATAAATCAACACAATGTCGCCTAGAAGATGTGTGGAGCCACATGTATCAAATCGATCTATGGAAAGGGAGATACAAGAAATCTGAGCAAGATTATACACTATGGAGATAGTGAAAAGGAGAGAACCAGATGTTGGAGACATTAGTGATGAAGAAAGAGAAGAAGTGGAAGTTGAAGAAGTTTTAGCAAAGTATGTTGCAGAAGAATGCTTGCTGAAAGAGGTTTTCAAATTGGGAGCTAGAGCAAAGATAGAAATCCCAATGTATGAAGGTAATTTGGATGTTGAATAATTGCTTGATTGGATATGAGCAATGGAAAAGTAATTCAACTACAAAGATTTCAATGGGGAGAAGAAGGTGAAACATGTTGTCACCTGATTGAAAGGACATGCAAAATTGTGGTGGGATGAACTACAGGCTGACAAAATATGCAAAGGTAAGAAAAATATTAAGAGTTGGGATAGAATGGTAGCCAAGTTAAAAGATAAATTAATACCCCAGGACTATCAGATAAATCTATTCAAGAGATTGCAGAACATGAGATAGAAAGGAATGACAGTCAAAGAGTACACAGAGGAGTTCTATAGACTGATCATCAAGGATGTACAGATAGAGAGAGATTAGGAAAGAGCTTTTAGGTATATCAATGGCCCGTGATATGAAATCCAGGACGAAATCAACATGATGAAAGTAAGGACAGTGGAGAACGCTTATCATATTTCTCTGAAAGAAGAGGAAAAGTTGGCCCAAAAGTAGAGTCAGCAAGGCAGAGGAAGAAGCCTAAACATGGGTAAAGGAATTGTCCATGACAAGGAACAAAAGCCCAAGGTTGAGAATGAAAGACCACATAGTCACTTTGAGAAAGGTGGAAGTTCTCGAGGGAGACAGAGTGGTGGAAGAAACTCTTTTCCTTGAGGAAGAGGAATAGGCATACAAGGAGAAGTGAGGTGTTATGCCTATGGAAATACATGACACATGTCTTTGGAATACCTCGAGAGAAAGAAAGAAGAAGGTGAAGCTCACATTTTGGAGGTGCAAAAGTGGAATATTGAGGTAGAAGATGGAAAATCTCTGATGATGAAGAAGGTTCTCTTGAAGCCAGAGCCAAAAGTTGAAAAAACAATGCAGAGGAATAGTTTGTTCAAAACATATTGCAAGACTAAATATAGAGTATGCAAGGTGATAATTGATAGTGGAAGCATTGATAACTTAGTATCCATGGAGATGGTGGAGAAATTGGAGCTGGATACAACTGCACATCCAAGTCCATATAAAGTCTCATGGTTGTAGAAAGGTCACCAGGTAACGATAGTTAAACAATGCCTAGTTGAATTTGAAATAGGAGGATATAGAAATGATATTTTCTGTGATGTGATTCACATGGATGTATGTCATGTTTTTTTGGGGAGACCATTGTAGTATGACACAAATGTCATTCATGATGGGAGGAAAAATACTTACACTTTGGATAAAAATGGTAGGACACACATGTTACTGCCAATAGAGGAGAATAAAGTGAAGGAAGAAGCCAACACAAGTATACTTCTCATGAGTGGGAAGGAAATTCTGAGTGAAGTAAAGAAAGAACATGAGATGCAGTTTGTTGTAGTGAGGAAACCAATAATTATCCTTACAAGTACTTCTATGGAGGATTTTCCTGAGGAAGTTCAGGAGCTGTTAGAGAATTTTGTTGACATAGTAGTGGATGATTTTCCAAGCTCATTTCCACCTATTAGAAGTATCAACCATCACATTGATCTAATACCAGAAGAAAGTTTTCCAAACAAAGCAGTGTACAATTTGACATTTGATGGACAAGGGATTGGTCAGAGAAATCTTGACTCAATGCGCAATACCAACTGTGTTGAGTCCGAAAAAAGATGGAGGATGGAGAATGTGTATAGACTCAAGGGCCATAAAAAATATTAGCATTAGGTACATATTTCCATTACCAAGTATGGATGACTTAATGAACTGTTTGTGCAGAGAAAGCTATTTTTCAAAGATAGATCTGAAGAGTGGATATCACTAGATAAGGATGAGAGAAGGTGATGAATGGAAAACAACCTTCAAGAAAAATGAGGGGTTGTATGAATGTCTTGTTATTCCATTTGGCTTAACAAATGCCCCAGGTACTTTTATGAGGTTGATGAATGAGGTATTGAAATATTTTATTGGTAAGTTTGTGATTGTATATCTAGATTCAATATACTAGTCTTCAGTAAGACTAAAAAAGAGAATTTGAGACATCTAACATTAGTGATGAGGATATTGCAGTAGGAGAAGTTGTTGATAATTCTGAAGAAATCCTCTTTTATGAAGGAAAAACTCATTTATTTGGGTTTTGTGATCTCTTCAAATGAATTGAATATGGATCAAGAGAAGGTGAGAGAAATCAAAGAATGGCCATCCGAGCATATTTGAGGTGAGAAGCTTCCATGGATTAGCAAGTTTCTATAGGAAGTTCATTATAAATTTCAGTGGAATTTGTACACCGATGATGGATACAGTGAAGAAGAGACACGCATATTTCAAATGGACAGAAGAAGTTGAGGAAGGATTCAGGATATTGAAGGAGGAGATAACATAATAGTCGATTATGGTCTTGCCAGATTTTTGGAAGACATTTCAAGTAAGATGTGATGTGATTGGAGTTGCAATTGGAGAAGTCTTGAGCCAAGATAATAGGCATGTTGCATATTTCAACGAGAAACTGAACGATACTAAGAGAAAGTACTTCACGTATGATAAATAATTTTATGCAATAATTCAAGCCTTGAATAAATGGAGGTACTATATTGTACCAAAAGGGTCTGTTTTGTATAGAGATAATAAGGCTTTACAATTCATAACCAGACAGGAGAAGTTAAATCAAAGACATGCTAAGTGGATAGAGTTTATGAAAAATTTCACTTTTGTCATTAAACATATCTCTGGTAATGCTAACAAAGTTGTTGATGCATTGAGAAGAAGATGTCTAATTCTACAGGAATTTCAAGTGAAACCCTTGGGGTTTGAACACCTTAAGAAAATTTATTATGATGACACAGATTTTAATGAGGCATATGAAGCATGTAAAAATCATGTTCTGAGAGACAAAAGCCAGTGGACAGAGTATCCGATTCAAGATGGATTTATTTTTAAAGGTTTCTAGTTGTGCATACTAAAGTGTTCGATGAGAGAAAACCTATTTAAGGAAAAACACAGTGGAGGTCTAGTCGGACATTTTGGCCATGACAAGACATTTTCATAGTTGAAAATTTCATACTATTGGCTAGGTATGAGAGAAGAAGTGAAGAAGTTTGTGAACAAATGTAAGATTTTCCAGTATGCAAAGAGAAATAAACAAAACACTAGGTTGTATAAACCATTTCCTATTCTAGAGAGGCCTTGGGATGCAATAAGCATGGATTTTGTGTTGGTTTTTCCAAGGAAACAAAGAGGAAGTGACTCCATATGTGTGGTAGAGATTCTCAAATATGGTACACTTTATCCCATGCCAGAAAACTAGTGATGCAACGCACATTGCTAATTTGTTTTTCAAGGAAGTTCTGAGACTTCATGGGTTGCCCATGAGTATTGTTTCAAATAGAGACACCAAATGTATGGGTCATTTCTATAGAAAATTGTGGATAAAATGAGAACAAAAATGTCCTTTCGTTCATCATATCACCCTCAAACGGATGGAAAAACTGAGGTGGTGAATCATAGTTTAAGAGATTTGAAGAGAAGTTTGGTCATTGAACATCATAGTCAGTGGGACCAGATTATAGCACAAACATAGTTTGCATACAATGACTCAGTAAATATAAGTACTGGAAAGAGACCATTCCATATAATATATGGGATGAATCTGAGAGGAGTATCAAAGTTTCTGGAGCAGAATGAATTCAGAAGCGTTGGAACATAAGACTTCGTTGCAGAAATGCAGAAGCTTAATAATCATATCAAAGAGAAGTTGTAGAGGAGAAACAAGGAATATAAGCGCAGAGTTGATAACCATAGGATAAAACTTCAATTTGAAGTTGGAGATCAAGTTCTATAACATCTCAGAAAGGACAGGTTCCCAAGGGGAACATATAATAAGTTGAAGCTGAAGAAGATAAGACTGTGCAAGATCCTAAGAAAATTTGGTGAAAATGCTTATGAGATAGAGATGCCAGAAGATGTGGGTATATTGCCCATATTAAACATTTTAGACCCGTATCCTTATAGGGAACATGACACGAGAGGATCACAATATCAAAAGGAGATCCAGTGGGAGAAGAATATGCATGTAGAAGAAAATCCGTAGATGGAGAAGATCATAGATCAGAGAACTAGTAAGAAGACCAGAAGGAAGACATATTTTGAGTATTTGGTAAAGTGTAAAGGCCACCCGATAGAAGATACCAGTTGGGTAAATGAAGCAGATATTTAGAATTATGGAAATTCAGTGCAGGAGCTCATGGACAGGAGTCCATGGATTTTTTTCCAGAGGAGTATAATGTAGGAGCATCGCCAACAAAGTGTGAGTGGAAGACAGCTCAGTGCACTAGCGCGTATTTTGAAGTGATAATTTTGAATTTAAGAAGGCGTATCATGCAAACATCTGAAAATATTGTAATTTAAGAACATATTTAATTTTTTAAGTGTTGGACAATCACGTGAGATTGAAGGGAAATGTATTTTTTTTTTAATATAGTAGCTTGCAGTACATATTTGATGCATTTTCTCTTATCTGCTTGTCTCAAACATTTATTGTAATAAATCCTTAGTAGTTGAATTCTTTTATTTTGATAGGATAGCACTAAGGTAGCTTGGAGGGAAACTCTATGAGATCGTGTTGTATAAATAAATGTATTGTTGCCCAAATCAGGTTGTTGTTGAAGTAGCTATTCAAGGTTGATAGTTTTTTAAATTGTAGTTGAGAGTTGAGAGTTTCTAAGGAGTATTGTATGAACCCATGTATATAATAGTTGAATGAATATAACAGAGGAGTATTGTTTCAAATGTTTGGTGTTGTTGTGTCTATCTGAATGAATGGATGGTAGGATTTCTGTTTATTTGCAATTCTCTGTTATTTCTTGTTCTTATGCTATGAATGCAATTACATGGTTGAATGTATGAATCTATGAGACAATAGATAAGTTTCAATTTTTTCTCTTCCATGAGAAAGTGAAAGTGTGCATAGTGTATGCAAGGTGTGCATTGATAGAGTTTGTTTTGAATCAAAAGCTCAGAAGGGATAATGTGAAACTTATGTCTGCAAAGAGTGCATAAGAGTCCACAAGGTGTGCATCAAAAAAGTCTATTTTGACTCAGAAATTCAAGAGGGTTTGCTTGAAGGTGTGCGTAGACCAAAATGCACCCAGAGTCATATTGTTCAGGAGGAACAATTGAGCATAGAGAAACTGTTGCAAGGAGTGCACAATCATCCTTCAAGAGTCAATTTGAAGGAAGTCAGTTACAAGGTGTGCACAGGGTCGATAATTGGTTAAGTATCGAGGAAGTCATTATGAGAAGTCCATAGTGTTGAGGAGGAGAAGTCCAAGAGAGATAACTTGGAGCTTTATATGTAGAGAGTGCATATTGTCTGCAAGGATTTCATGATAGAATCTTTTGACTCAGAAACTCAAGAGGAGTGGTGGAAGTTTATTTGCAGAAGAATGTGAAGAACTATTGCTAGGTGTGTGCATTCATCCACAATAAGTTAAGTTGTGGAGGAAAACCCATTGCAAGGTGTGCATAGGGTCAGTTTTGACCAAGTGTCGAAGAAAGTGCTCTAAGGAGAAAAAAGTTCAATAAGGAACAAGCTCAGGAGGGAGAGAAGGTGAGAAACCTTCAAAAGGGAGGAGTCCTTTAAGGTTTCCCAAATCAATGAGCAAGATCCATCCAGGAGGGAGCAGGATAATTCTAGACCGTCAAATATGGAAGAGCTACATGGAGGATAGTTGTAGAAGTATTTCAACACTTCAAGGTTTGAAGTGTTTGAAGATTTGAGTGGGGATCGTCGAAGTCGTGAATTCGCGAAGTGATCCTAGTCGTTGGCTACAAGGAGGATATGTGGCAGTGGATTGGAGAGTTCAAGAGATAGAGGTTCAGAGAATTTGCGTGGAGAAAGTGTAAACTTTGTGAAGTCGCGAAGGATGAATTAGAGTTGGATTGTTAGATCCAAGAGGACATGCAACAGATATTTGTGTGTTTCGACAGAAACACAGTTCAGAAGTAAACAAGGGTGGAGGCCATAAAGTTTCCAAAGCTAAAGTTGCAAATAGGATTGGCCCAAGGTTGTAGCCCGTGGTCATATGAGAAAAAGATCCTAGCCAATGGAGGTAGTTCCCACCAGTTAAAGTTTTGAGAGGTGCCAGAAAAAGGTTGTGTGGGTAATTTAAGCCTGCAAGGTAACAAAAAAAGGGTGCCTGTGTAAGTTGTTCCAGGGTCTACTAAAGGCTCGAAAAGTCGATTCATCTTAAGTGTTTTGAAGATACTTGACCAGGAGGTCATGCAACCCCTAGAGAGGGAAGGGGGGATGCATCAAGATCTAGGAGAGATGAAGATACCTCTCAAACTTGAGGCAATACCTATCAGGAAGAGACCTTACAAACTAAATCAAGTTTATAAGAAGAAAGTGAAAGCAGAAATTGATAGAATGTTGGAAGTTGGTATCATAGAACCATTAGAGGAATATTAATAGATAATTTATATGGTAGTCAAAGAAAAGAAATGAGGGGGGATAAGGATTTGTGTAGATTTGATAAAATTGAATGATGTCTTCTTACATGACCCTTTCCCTACCCCATTTATAGATAAAGTCTTAGAGAATTTGGGAGGCCAAGAAGCATATTCATTTACAGATGGATTCTCACGATACCATCAGATCAAAATAGCTCCAGAAGATAGGTATAAGACTGCTTTTTCTACAAAATGGGGATCCTACCGATACACAGTCATGCCATTTGGGGTAAAGAATGCACCAGCCATATTTTCAAGAGTAGTCATAGATTCTTTTAAGGAATTCATACATCATTTTCTATAAGTATATCTGGATGAATGGATAGTATATAGTCTATTAAAGGATCATGTAGAAGTGTTAAGACTTGTGTTGGAAAGATGAAAACAATATCAAATCTCATTGAACATCAAGAAATTTATTTTTGGGACACCTTTTGGAATATTGTTTGGACATATAGTCTATAAACAAGGTTTACTAGTGGATCCTTCTAAGATTGCAATCATTGTCAATTTACCATGACTAAAGGCAATGCACTAGTTAAGAGCAACACTAGTACATACATGCTATTACACAAAATTTATAAAGGGGTATGCCCAGATTACTGCGCCAATGGAAAAAATGTTAAAGAAGGATATCATATTTTAGTGGAATGAGGACTATCAAGAAGGTTGGACACGTTAAAAGAAAATATGGTCACAACACATATCCTAGTATTCCCAGATTGGGAAAATACATTTCATGTGTATGTAGATTCATCATCCATAACACTTGGAGCAATTCTGGCATAGATAGGAGCAGGGGATTTAGACCATCCTATAGCCTTTGGAAGTAAAAAATTGTCAGAATTAGAGAATAATTACAACACCACAGAAAGAGAAGGCCTAGCCATGGTATATGCACTTTAGAAGTTCAATCACTACTTACTGGGGAAACACTTTAAAATGTTCTCAGACCATTTTTCCCTCAAATATTTAGTCAATAAGCCAGTTTTGGGGAGGAGGATATGTAGATGGTTGTTTTTATTCCAAGAATTTGGTTTCGATGTGATAGTCAAACCTAGAAAGCTAAATGCAGGACCTGATCACCTGTCAAGGGTAACTAATGGAGAAGAACCTACCAACTTGGAAGATAACTTCCCTGATGCGTAGTTGTTTTCAATACATATAGCTGATGAATATTTCACTGATACTGTTAAGAACCAAACATCAATATATCATAGAAAAACCTTAGGAAAAGTACTCAACGCCTTGAAAAAGAGATAATTTCAGATAATAAGCCTCTTCGAGGGGGCAACCTCCTTTTACCCCACTTACATGTTCAAGTCCAAGATGATTCAAAATGAAAATGTCTCCTTGGTATATATAGGAGACTAGGAGGTTTAATGGCCTAAAGCCGACATAAATAAAATAACATTACTAATCTAAATTACAACTAATGGCCTAAAGCCGACATAAAT